>JBAMCK010001041.1:0-21948 GCA_037075185.1 Drosophila pseudotalamancana | reverse complement strand
AGACTTACCATAATAAATTCAGTAATCTAGAGCGATGAAAACTAGGCAATAATCGTTCAAATGTACAAAATCATGACCTAAACTCACTTTCAGTTGAAGAAATAAGTGAATTCTCCAATGCTTTAATTTAAAATAACAAAGCATTTTTTTATCTTATAAAAATACCTGTATTAGAAAAAAACTAATTTGAACATATTTTAATTAAACCAGTTAAAAGAATAACAAAGAGCAATTTTACGAAATACCAAACAACTGTAAAGAATTTATTAATATAACAATATTTCGTAAGAGTAAAACTTTGAGCGCACCTCGGAATCATTACACAGAACATTTACAAGATACCTACCTCAGCCATATCCGTACTGAATGTTAATATCGATATTCATCTGTTACGAAATACCAAACAGCTGTAAAAAATTCATTAATATAACAATATTTCGTAAGAGTAAAACTTTGAGCGCACCTCGGAATCATAATACAGAGCACTTACAAGATACCTACCTCAGCCATTTCCGTACTGAATGTAAATATCGATAATCAACTGTTCGAAAATACGGAATCAGCTGTCATGAAATCGGTAATGCCGGAAGAGGTTAAGCGCATAAATGTGTAGTCTTTACAATCACAAGAAGCACTTCACTTCAATAATTATCGGACAACTCTAAAATGTAAAAATATGGATCAACCAGAAATCAAGGAGAAAAAGCTAACACAAATTAAATTTTTAAGTTAAGTTAAACGAAATTGCACAATATCCCGTCTAAATCAGCAGCTTTGAATTCAATAGAAGCTACAATATTGCAACCGCCGTCGACAGCTCTGTCGCCGCCAATAGCCAGAACTAAGCTTACTCAGAGTAGATTTGATTAAAGTCCTATTCAGTATTGAAATAAAAATGTAACAATAAACAATATATTCCATAGAAAAATCATTGTTTAACTTGCATGAACAAATTGAACTAAGTGTAAAACTTACACACGCACACAAACACAAACATGCGAAAGCAAGCCGTTATCGATTGGCCACCAGAGAGACAGATACAGTTCAGGAAATAACAGTAATATTAATTGCCGTGGCGAGCATAATAAGCGATAGCAGCAAAGAAATGCAAGCAGGCAGATAGATTTCCACGGAAGCCTCTTAAATAAGAATCACATAGACGAGTAGATAGAACACTATTAGAACGTATGAATGTCATTAATAATAATATTGACTTTGCTGAAGCCGTGGTCGAACATTATCGTGTTCCACATATAGGGAAATGTATGTAAGAATTCTCAGGCCAGCTGAGTTCAGCTCCTGGAAAAAATGTGTTGACAGAGGTCCAAAGGTTACCAAACTATTTTATTAACTTACACAGCATCTGCCCCAAAATATCGCGTCATGCAGATCAAATGCTTGATTCGTACAAAATCCCTCTAAATTGTCAGGCAATGTCTACAAACCTCACATTACATTTCGCAGACAAGCGCTATCTGTGGACATTAGAACACCAGCTGACAACCATGATTCAGGGCGAAAAAACAGTTAAAGAATTCTCACTCATCGCAAACAAGGTTACTTTCATGAATCTTGATAGACAGACAAATCCCACAGAGACAGGCTACTTGACATATTTGTGAGGGGATTGTGTGTTGATATACTAAGACTACTTTGCGTAAAAGAGCAATCAGAGCTACTTCAAGCTTCAGACTTGCTTAGAATGCTTAAAAATTAGAAAACCAGTCTTACAAGACTAAATACGGAAACAATAGACCACATAACTCTTCCAGCACCCAAATTCTTCCAAATTTAGTTAAGTGAAGGAAACGTAGGACAAGTTACAGCATTACACTTTTTAGAATAAAAGATTATTCCCTCCCATACTTGGAATGCAAGGTGGGGGGAAACTAATCATTCAAGATTCTCATAGACACAGATTCCAATAAAAACTCTATTCAAACCAAATAAGTACCCAACCATAAACCTAACGAAAGGTCTTTCTTTTTTTGATAAACATTTCGATGCCATCCTAGGAAATGATAGTCCTCATGACTTAGAAGCCGTAAAATATATTGCCAAGAAAGTACTGATAGTAAAACGAAAAATTAAAGTCAAGATAAGAGAAAAGATCAAGAGCAAAATATGAGTCAGAGAACATCATTATTTCTAGAGCAGACCATTTAGACATTTTGTTTGACACAAAATACCGCTTTAGAAAACTTAATACATGAATATCTTAACACTCTAGCAGACCTCAACGAAAAACTCATGTATGATATTGCATGGAAGCAAAATTAAGTTATTAATATCCAGTCAACACTGTATTGAAAGTTCCAAAGGAAAAATTTAATAAGTTAGCATACTTAACTGAAAACAATCTAAAAAACAATAACTTATATCCCAATTTACATCAGGAAATAACTCAAACATATACCACATTCTATGCAACATTAATATTATCATATTCTGATCGCGGACATAATACATCTTTAAATTGGTATCAAACTATAATCAACAGATAATAACAAACAGCGAATCGAACAAAGAATTAATAAATTAACCATAATATCGAACGACTTCACAAATTCAATTACCACCAACCGAATACCCATTACCTTTCAAAACCAGATAAGATTAATAAAAGGAAATGTCATTAACATTAGACATGCCATTCAGTGGGCTAGACTTACCATAATAAATTCAGTAATCTAGAGCGATGAAGACTTGGCAAAAACCTCCAAATGTTCAAAATCATGACCTAAACTCACTTTCAGTTGAAGAAATAAGTGAATTCTCCAATGCTTTAATTTAACATAACAAAGCAGTTTTTTTATCTTATAAAAATACCTGTATTAGAAAAAACTAATTTGAACATATTTTAATTAAGCCAGTTAAAAGAAAACCAAAGAGCAATTTTTCAAAATACCAAACAACTGTAAAAAATTCATTAATATAACAATATTTCGTAAGAGTAAAACATTGAGCGGAGGTTGGAATCATAACACAGAACACTTACAAGATATCTACCTCAGCCATATCCGTACTGAATGTAAATATCGATAATCAACTGTTCGAAAATACAGAATCAATTGTCATGAAATCATGAAATCGGCTTTTATTATCATTGCACAATATCCCGTCTAAATTAGCAGCTTTGAATTCAATAGAAGCTACGGAAGCGTCAACAATATTGCAACCGCCGTCAACAGCTCTGTCGCCGCCAATAGCCAGAACTAAGCTTACTCAGAGTAGATTTGATTAAAGTCCTATTCAGTATTGAAATAAAAATGTAACAATAAACAATTTATTCCATAATAAAATCATTGTTTAACTTGCATGAACAAATTGAACTAAGGTATACAACTTACACACGCACACAAACACAAACATGCGAAAGCACGCCGTTATCGATTGCCCACCAGAGAGACAGTTACAGTTCAGGAAATAACAGTAATATTAATTGCCGTGGCGAGCATAATAAGCGATAGCAGCAAAGAAATGCAAGCAGGCAGATAGAATTCCACGGAAGCCTCTTAAATAAGAATCACATAGACGAGTAGATAGAACACTATTAGAACGTATGAATGTAATTAATAATAATATTGACTTTGCTGAAGCCGTGGTCGAACATTATCATGTTCCACATATAGGTAAATGTATGTAAGAATTCTCAGGCCAGCTGAGTTCAGCTCCTGAAAAAAATGTGTTGACAGAAGTCCAAAGGTTACCAAACTATTTTATCAACTTACACAGCATCCGCCCCAAAATATCGCGTCATGCAGATCAAGTGCTTGATTCATACAAAATGTCTCTAAATTGTCAGGCAATGTCAACAAACCTCACATTACATTTCGCAGACAGCGCTATCTGTGGACATTAGAACACCAGCTGACAACCATGATTCAGGGCGAAAAAGCAGTTAAAGAATTCTCATTCATCGCAAACAAAGTTACTTTCATGAATCTTGATAGACAGACAAATCCCACAGAGACAGGCTACTTGACAATAGACCACATAACTTTACCTTCAAGAATTCAGACTAGAAACCAATTCCAGCACCCCGTAAATTTAATTAAGTGAAGGAAACGGAGGACAAGTTACAGCATTACACTTTTTAGAATAAGAGATTATTCCCTACCATACTTGGAATGCAAGGTGGAGGAAACTAATCATTCAAGATTCTCATAGACACAGATTCCAATAAAAACTTTATTCAAACCAAATTAGTACCCAACCCCAAACCTAACGAAAGGTCTTTCAACCCAGTAACTGTGGGAGGAAGCGTCAAAATAACCCACCATAAATTTGCTAATCTGTTTAATCATCCAGAATGTAACGTCAAGCTTTTCTTGTAACCATTTTTAAAATATTTTGATGCCATCCTACGAAATGACAGTCCTCGTGACTTAGAAGCTGTAATATATATAAATTAACGCGAACAAAGTTGCAAGCTAACTACAATCTTGCACAATATCCCGCTTCGGTCAAAGAACTGTCTGAGTAGGCAAAAGCTTAATCAGCATCCTTGACATAAACAAAATTCCTTAGAAAAAACTGACACCGGAAGCCACTGCGACGTCGCAACGAAAGCCGGCAGCGCCAATAGCCAGAACATAGCTTAGACAGGGTAAAATTGATCTAAGTAAAATCAGTCTAAGAATATAGTTGAAACAATAAAGAACATCTCAACAACACTCGTTGATTTATTATTGAATAAATATTAAAAATGTTAACTGGCGCCCGAGCAGGGACCGATCGATTACGATAGAACAAAACGTCTTCCAAGTACTCTGATCGGTAATAATTAACCACGACAGAGCAAAACTGACTCTAAGTGTGTTAAAAAAGTGATTCGACGCAATAAAGCAAAACGGTTATTAAGTGTCAATCGCTACTTTGTTGTGACTTAGACTCCCGATCAACCGATCGGCACACAAAGACTCAAAACCAAATCGCAATAAAACATTGCGTAACGTTGGAGGCACGCTCTGTATGATCAGTTCGCAGAGCACATCTCACTTCTGAATGACCTGCGGAACCATTAGTAGGGAAACCAAAAAGGAACCATTCTGCAACATCGGAGATGACGTCGACGACAATAATTTTAATGTAAGAAAAAAATAGATATTATAAGTGAATAAGTGAAAAAATAATAACAAGAAAATTTTAACGTAAGAGAAAAAAATAAATATTAAGGAAAAATACACGGAAAATTATGAGTGAAAAAAAAATAATAAAATAATAATAACAAGAAAATTGTAACGTAAAAGAAACAAAAAAAAAGTTATTAAGAAAAATTAAATGAAAAAATTTTTTATATGTGAAAGGAAATTAATAAGAATATAATTGCGAAGAAAACGTTTTAACAAAAAAAAAAAAAAAAAAAAATTAAATAAAAATAAATTTTTTTTTATATAGAGAATAATAAGATAAATTAGAATAATTTTAATAACAAAATAATTTAAAATTCGTTCTACTTATTGAAATAAATTGATTTAATTTAAATAACTCTTAACACAAGCTTTTCAACAACAGCTATTTTCTAAATTGTCTATCGCTTCTATTAACACATCGCTTACTATAACGCATTTACACTACATTTTGAATTCAATTACCTAAATTTGACATTTTGTACTAAGTTATCATGGCAAACCCAAACAACCTGGTACGAGCTCCCATATTTAATGCACCAGAAGGTGTCCCATACCCACAGACAAGCAACGCTGCTAGTGACGAATCCAGCACTCGACAACAACAAAGAAATGCAAATAGGCAGATAGAGTTTCAGGGTAACCGAAACATTGGGGCTATTTTGAACGAGAATCAAATCGATCAGCTCATTGCTCAGCGACTGCCAGTACTACTAGAACGTAGGTAGAAATAATAACGATTTTGCCGAATCCGTGGGCTATACTATAGACCCAGAATACGGAAATAACGATTACAGAACTAGATCATGCGTTCCAAATATAGTGAAATGTATGAGAGACTTTTCTGGCAAACCGTCTGAGTTTAGCTGAATGAGAAACGTTGATAGGATTCTTAAGGCATACTCTGGTGTAAAGGGGTCACCTAAATATTTTGGGATCTTATAGACCATCCGCCAAAAAATAGCATCAGCACGCCGATCAAGGTACTCGACTCGTACAATGTGTCTCTAAATTGGGAGGCAATATCTAGATGTCTCACATTACACTTCGCAGACAACCGCGATCTAAGCACTCTAGAATACCAGTTGACAACCCTGATTCAGGGAGGACAACAAACAGTAGAAGAACTTCTACCAAAATATTATACAAACGTTTGTGGCTTATTCTCAATAAAGTTAGTTGCATGAATCTGAACAGACAAACAGAGGTAGCTAAGTGACAAAGTCATATAGACACTGGGCACTAGACACATTTGTAAGGGGCTTAACACGTTGTGATCTACCAAGACTTCTTGGCATAAAAGATCCAACAGATCTCATCTCAAGCTCTACACTTGCGTTTAAAACTAGAAAATCAGAATTACAGAACTAAAAACGCAAATAATCAAACCACATAACCTGACTTTTAGAAACTCAGACCAAAAACGAAACTCCGGCATCTCGTAAATTTATTCCTGTCCAGCCAAATAACGCAGCCTCAAAAACTACCTTTACGGTAGAACGAAAGTCAAGATCTTTACAGACCATCAACCATTGCCCTACTCACTCAGTAGTTGGAATGGTAATTGCCGAATTAAAAGATGGAAAGCTTATCTTGAAGAATACGATTACGAATTGATTTACAAACCAGGCAAATGCAACGTAGTAGCAGATGCTTTGTCAAGACCAAGTCAAATAAATTCGGTAACAGCTTCTCAACATAGCGCTGAAAGTTCAGCAGAACATTTAATCCATAGTATAGAAGTCCATAGAACCGCTTTCAAGAATCAAATTTTCATTAAAAAAGACAATGTGGCAGACTATAAATTCGTCATTCCATTCCCAACGTACCATAGGCACACAATAAATCAAAGCAGTTACTCTACCAACGACTTACTATCAATATTAAAAAAATACCTTAATCCGTCAGTGATCAATGGTATTATAACTTCTGGAGATATCATGGGACAGATACAAACTATCTATCCAGAACACTTTAGGAATTACAAAGTGAGGTTTACCTCTCTCCATGTAAAAGACCTCTTGACAGAAACAGAACAGAAAGTACTAACAGCAATAGATTAGTTTTCAAAATTGGCACAGGGAAGAATTATAAAATCGAAAGCTATTCAAGACATAAAAAACCCCTTCATGATATTTTTTTTTATTATGGCGTACCAAAGTTGTAATGGACAATGAGAAGTCACTAAATTCAGAATCGATAACTTTCATGCTCCGTGAGCAACTAAACATACAAATTTACAAAGCCCCTCCATACAAGAGTTTAGAAAATGGGCAAATTGAAAGATTTCACTCCACGTTGTCCGAACTGATGCGATGCTTAAAAGTAAAAAAAGAAAAAACAGATTTTCAAGAGTTGTTAAATAGAGCAATCTATGAATACAATTCGTCTGTACACTCAGTAACGAACAAGAGACCCTTAGACATATTTTTTGGACGAATCATAACTGCCAGTCCTGAACTCTACGAAAAGACTAGACAGGAAAATATTGAAAAAATTAGAAGTAAACAATCAATAGATTTAAAAGCACATAATAAAAAAAGAAAACCAATACAGAAATACACAAGCGGACAAGAAATTTTTGTTAAACAAAACGCACGGTTGGGATCTAATTAAAGCTAATTAGAGCTAGATATAAGAAAGAGACGGTGAAGGAAGACAAAGGTACCACTATACTAACTGAATCGGTAAAAATAGTACATAAAAGCAATATTAAAAACCATTAATTTCCCATTCCCAGAGTACTGACAGCACCGCTGAGGACAGGATTGTGTTTCGTGGAAATAGTTAATTACACGAACGCACAAACCATAACGATCAATAAAGGACTAGGAAAAATTCAAACTTCAACCACAACTATCGCTCATATAATAGACTTAAACCAAATACAGGCAGCAATTGATAGGTTAGCATACTTTACCGAAAACGAATTAAAAACCAATAATCTATATCCTACTCTACACCATGAGATAACCCAAACATTCACCACATTCAATGCAATAACATCCTCTTTTGATCGTAGACATGTTAGATCTTTAAACTGGGTAGGATCTGCCTGGAAATATGTGGCAGGAAGTCCTGATCACGGCGACTTAGTAATGTTAGAACAGAATATTAACGGATTAGTTACAAACAATAATCAACAAGTAATAATAAATAGAGAATTGGAACAAAGAATCAATAAACTAACAAAAATATCTAACGACTTAACAAATTAAATTAAAAAAGATAGTTCACTCAGTAACGAAATGGCCATTACTTTTAAAAATCAAATAAGACTAACAAAAGAAGAAGTTATTAATATCAGACACGCCATTCAATGGGCAAGACTTCACATAATAAACTCAGTGATCTTAAGAGAGGAAGAGTTAGCATTAACTACTAACATATTCAAAACTTATGACCTAATTTCACTGCCAGTTGAGGAGATGCTTGAGTTTTCTGATATTTCAATATAACATAACAAATCAATTCTTATTTATCTTGTTAAAATACCAGTACTAGAAGATATAAATTTCGAACAAATTTTGATCAAACCAGTAGTGAATAACAATAAAATCATACATTTAGATCATAACGAATTTTTTGTAAACAAAGAACAATTTTATGAAATACCTAATAATTCTAAAAATGTTGTTAATATTACAATATGCCGTAAGAGTAAAACTGTTAACTTAAGTAATACTAATTGTATATCAAAATTAGTGAAGGGTAATAGGGCAAAATGCAACTTCAGCAACGCAGAACACTTAACTGAAGTTGAAGAGATTGGCATCGGCATCGTTTTACACAACAGTTTCAACAGGAGTGTGTCCTCAAATGGCAACACAGAACACTTGAGAGGAACATACTTAATTCACTTCAACAACGAATCAATAAATATCAACGAACAACAATTTGAGAATATGGAAGCAGTGGTTATGAAACCAGTGGTTATAATCATTCAAATGACACCTGAAGAAGTTAAGCGAGTAAAAGTGTTATCTTTGCAATCACTAGAAGCACTACATCTCAATAACATTGGGTAGCTTCGTCATCTTCTCACCCAATCAAATATTAACAGGATTACTAAGGTTGTATTATTTCTACTTGCTACTGTCATCAGCATTGTTCTCTACATGTGAAGGCAAAAGAAAAACATCGTCACATTACAAGTAAACGGGACTCCATTAGAAATCAAACATTGCGAATCAAGTCCTACATTACAAACGTCAGCTATCACCACGTTCACTTTACGATGTCCCATATCTTTAATATCTGCTTGAGAACAAGCCGAAATTAAGAGGGGAAGAGTTAACGCGAACAAAGTTGCAAGCTAACTACAATATTGCAGCAAAAATTCCATAGAACCAAGCTGACACCGGATGCCACTGCGACGTCGCAACGAACGCCGGTGGCGCCAATAGCCAGAACATAGCTTAGCCAGGGTAAAAATAATCTAAGTAAAATCAGTCTAAGAATATAATTGAAACAATAAAGAACATCTCAACAACACTTAGAAATTTTTTCATATGATTTAAATTGCGCGAATCCACTCTTTTACATAGGTTTTATTACCGCGTTTTCTAAAATGCCGATATTTTTTCATATGAAATGCGTTGCGCGACATCACTCCACTACATAAGTTTTTTGTAACGTTTTCTCAAATGGCGATATTTGATCCAAAACATACCATTTACCATTTTAATGAATTACAATAGTAAAACAATCACAACTTCAGTATCTTATGTTTTTATACATATAATCTGTGCCGGAAAAAAACCACTCCACAATCATATGAATTTGTCACTTAGAAATTTTTTCATTGGACTTGGATTGCGCGACACCACTCTTTTACATAGGTTTTATTAGCACGTTTTCTGAAATGCCGATATTTTTTCAAATGACTTTCGTTGCAGGACTTTTCCACTACATAGGTTTTTTGTAACGTTTTCTAAAATGCCGATATGTTTTCAAATGACTTTCGTTTCAGGACACCACTCCACTATATAGATTTTTGACCCGTTTTATAAAATGCCGATATTTGATCCAAAACATACCACTTACCACTTTCATGAATTACAATAATATAGCAATCACAACTTCATTATCTTTTGGTTTTAGGCATATATAATCTGTGCAGGCAACCAACCACTCCACAATCTAATGAACTTCTCACCTAGAAATTTATTCATATGCCTTGAATTGCGCGACATCACTCTCTTACTTAGGTTTAATTACCACGTTTTCTGAAATGCCGATATTTTTTCAAAAGACTTTCGTTGCGGGACACCACTCCATGAGGGTTTTTAACGCATTCTAAAATGTCAGTAGTCAGTAGACAGTCGTAGTCAGTAGTAGTCAAGTGTAGTCAGTAGTACTCAGTAGTACTCAGTAGTAGTCAGTAGTAGTCAGTAGTCATAGGTTTTATTACCTGACTTTCGTTGCGGGACACCACTCCACTACATAGGTCCACAATCTGACTTGAATTGCGCGGCACCACTTTTTTACATAGGTTTTATTACCACGTTTTCTGAAATGCCGATATTTTTTCAAATGACTTTCGTTGCGGGACACCACTCCATAGGTTTTTTTAACGCATTCTAAAATGCCAATATTTCGTCAAATGACTCGTTTCGGGGACAGCACTCCACAGTATAGGTAATTGACACGTTTTCTTAAATGCCGATATTTGATCCAAAACATACCACTTACCATTTTATGAATTACAATAATATAGCAATTACAACTTCATTATCAAAATGACTATTGTTGCGGGACCTTGACTCAACAGAACATACCACTTACTCTTTTCATGAAGTACTATAATAAAGCAATCACAACTGCATTATCTTTTGTTATTTCTTTGCGGGACACCACTCCACTATATAGGTTTTTGACACGTTTTATAAAATGCCGATATTTGATCCACAACATACCACTTACCATTTTCATGAATTACAATAATATAGCAATCACAACTTCATTATCTTTTGGTTTTAGGCATATATAATCTGTGCCGGCAAGCAACCACTCCACAATCATATGAATTTGTCACTGAGAATTTTTTCATATGACTTGAATTGCGTGACACCACTTATTTACAAAAGGTTTTATTAACACATTGTCTGAAATTCCGACATTTTTTCAAATGATTTTCGTTGCGGGACGCCACCCCACTATGTAGGTTTTTGACACGTTTTCTAAAATAGCGATATTTGATCCAAAACATACCACTTACCCTTTTCATGAATAACAATTACAAACCAATCACAACTTCTTTATCTTTTGTTTTTATACATATGTCGGAGATTCGTTCTCAGGAGCGCGTATCTTGCGTTTTCTCAGCTCTGACATGATGCCAGCTTTTCGCATCGAGTTTTCTTTCAACATTAAAAGGCGTCACTTCACTTCTTCCTTATTATACCAAAGTGGATACATACCACGCTCAATACTAATACGTTTTGCTATATGTTTTAGTTTTCTCACTCCGTTACATTTTCAGGCCGAGACTACGCAGAACAGAAAGATCTGTTGGGCTCGCAAGAGAATCACATGATTTTCTGAGACAGATACACAGAAAGGAAAGGGATAGAATCCAATAACGGTAAAACAATAATTTGGTTCTATTTCGTTTTCTTTACTTCTTTTACTAGAGATGATACATCGATAAGTGATGGTACTTCTAATTAAATAAAAATATCCGAAATGAAAATTAATAAGAAAACAAAAAGTATCGATTCAATTCAATTACAATTCTTTATGTTTTTTTTTGTTATATCTGATCTCACTGGTGACAGAAAATAATCAACAACCTTTCAGCATCCAGTAGACAGAAGATTCCTAAGTTAATATTACAGCCAGCACATTCAACATGACGGATTCTACCGCAGTGATAGCCACCAGACATCTCACAGGTCAACACATTAACTCGTGTACCTATCAGCACTTGCAACCCTACACTATGGCATCGCATTGAAGTCCATCAATGTTATTACAATTCGTCTATGACGTCTCTTTCAACGTCCCAGTTGGAATCCACCAACTATCTTATGACGTATCTTTCAACGTCCCAGTTGGAATCCACCAACTTTATATGACGTCACTTTCAACGTCTTCACTTTCATTTTCACTGTATACGTTCAACTCTCTAGGAATCTCTTCTTCTGGCATACTTCTCAAGGCTTCATGCGGATACTTATAAATTCGCTTGTTTACTAAGGATTTCAAGGTATATCGATCTCCATCTAATACCTCTGTCACCAGGAATGGACCTTTAAATTTTTGATCTAATTTTGTTTGGTGCCTTTCCTCATTCTTGAGCAAGACATAATCGCCAGTTTTGAATTTGTTAAGTTTAGATTTATTCTTGTGGAACCGTTTCTTATCATATATCGCATTCTTGGCCATGTTTTCTGTGGACATTTTTCTTACAGATTTAACATCAACTTTATTAATTTCTTCAATTATTGGCAACATATTGAAAGGCCTTGCTTCTTTTCCAATAAGTAATTCTAAAAGACTAGATTTAGTGATGCGATTTATTGTACAATTGATGGCTAATTGCATTTCGCCTATGGCGTCTTGCCAAGATCGTTGACTACTTTCAATGGTGGAAAGCATTCGTTTTAACAAGCTCATAACGCGTTCCACCTGACCATTGGCACGACTGGCGCCCGAACAAAAATCACAAAAGCCTGACCCAGTAAAAGATCTACCCTGGTCTGCAATGATACGTGTTGGTACGCCGAATATTGATACTGCCGACTTTACGGCATCTATACAACTTTCACTGTTAATATTTACGGTGTGATACAAATAAACTAACTTTGTGAAAGCATCTATTTGTACTATAATATATTCCTTTTGATCCTTTTTACCACTTAATTTACCCTTGATATCAATATGGACTGTATGCCATGGGATATCAATCTTTGGTATGGGGTGAAGCTCAATTGGCAACTTTCCTGATGGAGGTTTGGTCAATTTACAAGTAATGCAATTATCTACAAACTTTCGTACGTATTTAGCAATATGCTCGAACCAGTAAAACTCGTACATCTGGTCTAAAGTTTTTTCCCAACGAAGATGTACAATTGCCTCGTGAACATGATTCACTACGGACCATCTAAAAGATCTAGGAACAACTGGAAGACACCTAGTTTTACCGTTTCTTTGAATTTTACGTAAAAGCACATTTGAACGTATTTCATAAGTTTTTGATACACTCTCTTCTAATTCATTATTTTGAATTTTTTGAACAAATAATGCCGTTTCTGAATCTTTCTGTTGCTCTGCTATAAGCCAATTATCAGTTATTTCAGCTAACAAAACATGTTTGTTTTCCAAACTTGTACGAGATTGAGTCATTACTTCATTTGCTACCCGATTACGGGAGATCAAATCAACATGAGCCATTTTGACACCCGGTCTATATTGAATATCGAAATCAAAAGACTGCATGTATGCCCACCATCGATGGACTCTTGGAGTGAGTTCGACTTTGTTTCTTGTGGCTTTCAGAGAGTTACAGTCGGTATAAACAGTAAAATGTCTGCCGAGCAGATAGTGTCGGAAATGCTTCATTGAGTTAAGCACGGCTAAAGTTTCAAGCTCATATGAATGATAGCGAGATTCAGTAGGCGATGTTTGCTTACTAAAATACTCTATGACACGAGGCTTATTGGATATATATATTTTATGGACGAGGATAGCTCCATAGCCATCCATACTGGCATCAGTATGTAGTTCAATGGGGTATTGAGGATCAAATATGACAAGTATAGGATCGTCTGTAAGAATTTTTATAACTTTTTGACGAAGTTGTTCGTGCTCGGATTTCCAAAAGAATGTTTTATTTTTACAGGTAAGACCATACAGAGGTTTCATTATTTCAGAGAATCTCGGTACAAATTGTGACGTATATTTCTTTTCTTGAGGTAAGTTATTCAACGCGTGCACCTTCCGTGGGTTGGGTCGGATTTCACCATCCTTAACTAAAAATCCAAGATACTCAACACTTGACTTTACAAAGGAACATTTTGACACATTAAATGAAAAACCAGCCTGAGATAAAATTTGCAACACTGTATGCAGCCTCGCGGTTGCCTCCTCTTGTGTTTGTGATACAACCATGATGTCGTCCATGTATACCACGACATACGAATGGGCGAGATCCCCCAATGCTTTCATTACCGCACGTTGGAACACAGAGGGTGCGTTTTTTAACCCAAAGGGCATAGTCATAAATTCGTATTGGCCCTCCGGAGTAACAAAAGCTGTTCGTTCAATCGAATCGGGGTTTATAGGGATTTGGTGAAAACCACTGGCCATTTCCAAGCATGAAAAGTACTTTGCGCCACGAAATCTGGATATCTGATCATTAATAAGTGGTAAAGGAAATTTTTCGGAAACAGTGTTTGCATTTAATTCTCGGTAATCCACACAAAGTCTATCAGAGCCATTTTTTTTCTTAACGAGTAGCATTGGGCTGACAAAAGGAGAAGTGCTAGGACGGATAATATTTGATTCTAATAGTTCATTAATCTTTTCTCTAACTATTTCTTTCTCCTCAATACTAAGACGATATGGTCTCCGGTGCACAGTCTTATTAGGATCAATCAGACGAATTTCCAGCTCACCTGTACTAACCTGTTTTCTTGGGAACCCATCTATGAATGCTTCTGAAAACTCGCTTAAAATTTCCAACAAACGCGTCTTATCTGAACCACACAACTCTGTATCAATAACGGCCAAACTGTCACGACTTTTCAAAGCAGATAGAGTGTACACAGATTTTGTCTTATATAATTCTAAAGTATTGGTTGTTATCTTAATACCAAAGTTCTGGGTTAGAATTTCTCGGCCAATTATTATGTCGTAATTAATATAGCTATTTAGAACAACGTGAAAAAGAACCTCAAGAGAATATTCATTGATAATTACATTTGACAAAATTCCCTGTAAAGTGCTGGTTATTGCATTATTGATTCGGGTGCCAGAAAGTCGCTGAGCCACAGCACTCACCAGTGAGCACTCAGATCCAGAATCAAAAAAGAATGGGTATGACTCACCAGATGATACCAGATTACCAATTGGATCGTTTATTTAGATGAGTTGACTCCTGTCGTCCAGTACAAGCCGATGCTATATGTCCAGGAGTCCCACACTTGTAGCATGTAATGGCTTTACTCTTCACATCCGATGAATGACCATTATTGGAATTGGATCCTTGCAGAGGTTTGGCGTTGTTCTTCCTTGATCGACAGTTCTCTTTCGTTTTATTTACTTCTCATACTAGAGATGATACATGGATCAGTGATGGTACAAGAATTAATTAAATAAAAATATCGGAAATACAAATTAATAAAAAAAACTAAAAATATCGATTCGACATATATAATACCTTTCCACAAAGCTTAGGGTGCCTCCTATTCGAACATACTTGACTAGAGTTTGCTCACTCTTAGAAACTTTTGTTTGAAAGAGCGTAAAATACAAGGGGTTCATTGTTCAAAGGAGAGCGGTGCTAAAATCGATGTTAAAGCTAATAAGCTTTCGCCCTTGCTTTTGTAGCTTCGGCAAGCACGTCGCCGCCGTCGAAACTCATGAAACCTACGAGTGGCATTCAGTCTGTCAGCACTGAACTCATTTGCAAAATGAGCCAGAATGACCGTAGATCGACTCGAAATAAATGATTTTTAGTCATACCTCTCAACTCACGACATTTTTACGGATAAACCAATAACAAATAATATGGCTCTACTAAGCATATGGCTCTAATGCTCCAGTACAATGCACTAATTATCAGGAACATTTTATTCATACTTTATTTCTTTGTTGCTACATTTTCTTAACGATTGTTTGTTTACAGACTTATTTCGTTTTTATACGGCTGATTTTAATTTATTTATTTTATGAATACAATTTTTGATGTTTACACATTATAAAGAAAAAATGGAGTCAATTCTTTGTATATTAAAATTGTAAGAAATATGGGCACATAAAATCATTTTGAACGCAACGCCCAGTTTACGTTGCCTGTGGAGAATTTTAAAGCCGTGGCACTTGCTCAGCCAGCCAAAAGGACTATAACACAAAAAATGGACGAATCTGTAAAAGTAATAACCGGAAGGTTATCATTTCATCCAACCATCTAGAGTATCCACTTGCAATTGGACTAAAACAACCAACCCCAACTAAGGTGCTTCCCACCCTTAACGTACAAGCCTAATCAATAGCATCTTTTCAGCAGCCTAATGAAAAAACACGAAGCAAAATATGATCTTTAATACTGACTCGGCCGAAAAGCATGGTGGAGTTCATGTCTTTTATTCGAACTACTACTCATATCCCCAAAAAAATTAAAATTCTTTGATACGGATGATAGTATTTCAACAAACAAAAAAATAGTTTCACTTCGAATTGTAATGTGAAATGGCAATGACATCAACCCAAACTTGAAGTGGCAAAAGTTCTCTATGAAGGACATAGACATTTTGTTGTTTGCACAGACTCACCTCACCTTCAAGTATAGTTTTCTAATACGAGTCTACTTATGTATTTTACGGTACACATCATCCGAATGGAAAATCCAACGCAAGAATCGTTATACTAATTCGAAACTGCAGCAAACATCAATTTCATAAAAAAGCTTTCAACACATTATATACAAGCGACATCCAGAAATATAAAATCAGGTAATGCCAAACTTATCATTACCGCTGTCTACTGCCCGCCTCCTTTCTTAATTAGCGAAGATCAGTTTATGGAATTTTGCAAAACACTTGGTGATCACTTTGTAGCAGTAAGTAACAATTATTCTGAATTACGCGTCCCCTAGAAGACCTACACATTATCCAAGCAACCAGATTACCTTACAGTGAATAAGACATTTCCCGCAAAAATGTATGAAAGTAGAAACACTCTCAAGTCTATCATCCAATCACTCGACCGTGCTACTAATTCTTCATTTACATTCGGTAGTCGTAGAAAAACTATTCGCTAAAATTAAAAAAATATATAAATTCCCATATTGAATGAGCCCCAAGGCTTCGCACAAAGCGGACATTGGTCTCTCTGTTGATACAGTTGAATGAGTACTCACAGCAGCACAATGGGTGGGTATGCAGTCGAACTACTACGAAGCTAATTTGGATATTGAACATCTAGATCTCGACTTCGTCAAAATTGGCAATCTCACAGATCACCAATTTTGAAACAACGATTTGATAAAGAAACACGAGACTCATTCAAGTCTACGTACTTTAATAAATTCGTTACTCCAATTAGAGACCTTACAGGCGGTTGGGCTCCCAGAGATAAAGACAAAGACAGGTCATTTGCCCACTGTTCCAAAATATGGAATAAATCCATAAATATTTTGATTCCGAAACCAGGAAAAGGCCAAACTATGTCATTTTACGTTCGTTCTATAAGCCTATAAGCAGGGTTACACGTTATGAACCATAGCTCAATACACAAAATATAGAACCAACACATCAATTTGGCATCCATGGATCTATTGAGCAAGTAAATCGCATAACATCAAAATTTCGTACTGCACACGAACTTTGAAAATACTGCATTGGGATATTCCACCGAGTATAGCAGGAAGAACATTTATAAGAATCATTAAGTTCTACCAGTGAAGTAGCACACCAAGTCAAACTATTTTTGAAGCCAAATCAATCTGCAAGATGTTTATCTCGGGCTAGAAAACAAAACAACGGAATGATGTACCAGCCCAACTATTCGAAATAATGGATCCTTATTAACGGTGCAGTCACCTTGACTACAGATTAGTATTACTATAAAATTTAGTTATATTGTTAGTCTCCTTTAGGAAAAGACTCAATAAAAAAGCTATACATTGACGAGCATAGTGCAAATATTTTTTAGAAGCCAGCCAAACAAAATCAGTAGCGGACGCTCTCTCCATTGCAGAAAATTACTACGAATAATAAAGGTGGTGCAGCCAGTTACCCCAAGATCAGCATATAATGGGATAACGAGACCCCATTGAATTCAAAAACTATAACATCTATACTGTAAAACCCGTATGGAATTAATGTTATGAACGCAACACCGTTGCTTAGTACATCAAAAGGACAGGTGTGACGCTTGCCAACACTCTACCAATAGCTACCTGATCTAGAGACTTGAAATTTTACATGTAGGTTCTCCTATAGCACGAGCGTATCGAATTCGATTATCGATAATTATTTCCTTTTGCTTGTTATCGATATCACTTTTTAGTTTTTCGAGCATATCTCCTACATCTCCTACATTTTAGAGGTATCAAACTTACTATATGTGTATAAATTAATAAATTATTGTCTCGTGGTCTTGCGGGTGATTGCCGCAAGGGGAGATCTCTGCGGTGGTCAGCAATTGCCAGGTTGTATCCTTGTTGGAGCGATCCCAGAATGTTAACTCCTCCCTAATCCTAAGGCTTAGGCTTCGTTGCGGTGGCCACAGATCCTGTGACTCAAACGGATAATGGTTGGACAGGACAAAGGCCGGAGAACTAATCTTGATGACGTGTCAACGTCTCTTTATTCTAATTAGAACTAAACTAAACTATTATAGCGAACCGTGACCTTACCCTAAGACGCGAGTGCTAGCATCACGCCACCAGTCGGCATGCCGACTCGGCGGATTCCCCGCTACACAGAATTATATGATAAGTGTTACTTGTTAACATATATTCTGCTAACGGAGACACACATTTGAGTACTTGTAAATTTTGCATACTTCGTTTCCGATTAATGGGGGAGCAAAAGTTTTTTTTTAATTTTTGAGATAGAAAAGTATACTCAAAAATGTGTTATTAATGTATAAAAAAAAGTTTTATTAAGATTGGATAAGATAAAGAAAGTTACAGCTTCCCCCATTTTAAATGATTGCAACAACAGCAACACTAGCGGCCTATCTTCTTGTTTGCTCTGCTGACTTACAGTATGTATGTGTGTGTAGATGAGTACGTTTGTTTGTTTTCACCAGCTAATAGCTATTACGAACATGCCGGGCATAGTTACCCTATATCAATAACATTTAAGTATTTAAGAAATTCTTGTTTATCAATAAAATTTAAGTATTTAAAAAATTCATTTGTTTGCAAATTCAAAAATAATTAAGGCTAAAGATCATCAAAATCCATTAACTAGAACTTCCGTTATTAAAGAAAGACTGGTTTTTTACATTACAAAAATGAATTTGCAACACTTGTTACAGTCAAGACACAGTGATTTTGAATAACGGTGTGGTGCAGGGGCTAGGGTCTGCGTAAGAAATTCAAAATTTAATGTTGTAAATAAATAAACAACTGTACAATTACTGAAGATCCCTCCTAAAAACTGAATTTTAAAACAGATACCACTATAGTTCGGCATTTTATTATCGTGAAAGACAAAAAGATGGAGTGCCTCCTTGCACCCAAAAATAACCTGTCATTTTTCAGCACCACATACAAGTGGACATTAAGTCCCAACTTTAAATATGCACTACAAATTTACGGCATTGCGGTAAAATGTGACTTTAATAAAATTTGAGTTGCCCAATCAAAGATACAAAGGTTAATCCTTAATGCACCATTGTAAATATAAATTACCGATAGCGAAAAGGACCTAAAATACCTTTACTAATTATCCCTCCTTAATCTTTGTAAAATTGTAAATAATTATTATCATGTTAGTTATTAGTCAATAATCAGTAGTTGAAATCACTGTTGTTGTTTAAAATATACAGTCTATTTGTTTCTTTATTACGCTTACAACAAAATGAAAATGTTTAAATAAAAATATAATATTTATATATATGTACATATTTTAAAGACCAACAGATATATCCACCCACAGCATTTGCTCCGTGGATTGGGGAAACCCCAAATCTTTCTGCTGATAATGGTTTGCTAACACTTAGTTTATTTCTTTCTCTTTTTTTCGAAAATTGGTATTGAACGTCAATGTGCTTTGATCGTTTGTGATATGTGGGATAATAAGCAATGCTTATGCAACCTTGATTGTCTGCTAATATTCTTATTGGTTCATTTAATTCAAATTTAATACTTCTTATTAATGGATTTAACAATTGTTATTCTCTTACTCCCTTAAATATTGTCATACATTCTACCTCTTGTGTATAAAACGGCTACTGAATTCCGTTTGTTTCTAATTCAGCAAGTTAAACAAGAAGCAAACATTTAAAATAAATATCGAGTTTTACTTCTTCTATACCATAAATTCCTGTCAATACATATCAAAATATTCAATAATTGCGTTCTAATAATTTAGGTTCTTAAAAAACGTTAATTTCAGATCAATTGTACCTTTTAAGTAACTTTTTTCAGACATTGCACACTGGGCTGAATTGCCAAATAAGTGGCATAAAGTCGAATAACGCAGATATCGAGCTGAAACTTGGTATATTTGATAAGAATAGCACTCTAAATATTGAAACAAAATTTGAAGTTCATTTGACCACGCCTACCCCAATAGCCCATATAAGGCAACAATGCGTATACGTGATCACAAAGGAAAGTGTGAGAACTATATATAAAGTACAAAATTTTAATATTTTTTATGTTTTAGTGATAGTAATATAATATTTATTATGATTAAATTCTTACTTAAAGACAGGTCTTAGTTACTAACAATTTTAGAAAAATTCATGTTTTAATTGTTTTCCACATCTAATTCAAACGCATATGGATTTATATCATCTTGCAAGGTAATTTTTGCCATAGTTTATGTAACTGTTATACCCGTAGGTCTCAATTGCAATTTAGCTTCCAGGACATTTCGGTAGCTTGGATATATGTCACAATTATGCTGTTTGCTTATTTGACGAATTTCATTGTATAATCGTTTGCTTATCGAGTTTTCCAGCAAGAATTCCAAAGCTTCATTTATTGGTAAAGGTATTGGTTCTGCAATACCGAATTTTCTTTTAGCTTCAGTAGCATCACATTCAGAATTGCTAAAATTTTTAAACACAAATGCAGTGTCACTTTCATTTGATTTTCTGGCTGCCATTGTAGCAGCATGAATCAAAAGTTTGCTGTCGTTCTTATTGTTCACTGCAACATCGGCAGCTAGTTTTCTTTAAATATGGGGCCCAGCTTCATCATAATTTAGCTTTGGTCTACCCAATTGAAGACTGTCCGTATCTTCTTTATTGTCCAATCCAATTTTAAAGGTCATTGATAGCCATTGTGAATGTTTTATTCGGAATGTGCGCATATTTCTGCTGCACTTTTGTAAATTCGAAGTAATGTATATTTCAAAGCATTTAACTTTCTTTTTAATTTCACTAATGCTTTCATTGGTTTGCGAACATTCCGTCAATTGGCCAAATATCCAGTTTGCAAGAACGGCAGAGTTGCGGCCACTGTCGATCCATACGTCCAGCAGCGTTGAATGACAGAACTCAATGTGATCTACAAGTTCAAAATACCGCCAAAGCCGCAAAAAGCCGCAAACAAGATTATTACTAACTTTTTATACACACTCTCTACTTTGTTATCAGAAGATTAGTTTTTACTCCACAGAAGACGACACATATGTTTAGTTTTCTATCTTTTTGGACAATACAAAACAGTACACATATATAAAATATAATAAATTTGAACACCAAATTGTTTTGTTTTATCCATTCTACATACCTTGGCCTCCAAAATCCATTTTTTTACAGTATCTTATTTTTCTTTTGTGTAAATTTGCCAAGCGCTCAAAATGAATAAAAATTTTCCGCCAATTTTGTCGCAGGCATCAGCTGACTAATCGCCTGACTTTGAAGCTTGATCAGAATGACAGGGTTGCATGTTTGGTAAAAGCGA
>JBAMCK010001040.1:0-42717 GCA_037075185.1 Drosophila pseudotalamancana | reverse complement strand
AGTGCTCCACAGCTCCATACACGGCTCTAACACTATAAAACAAAAATGCTGGGTACGCGTTTTTGAATAAAAAACCCCTTTCTTTTTACTGGATTCTCCAACGAAGTTCGATGCCATCATAGGACCCTAACACAGGTTGGGGCCATACATTGCACCCGAAGAAGGACACTTCTTAGGAATACGGGGAAACAATAGAAAAATTACAGTATCACGATTGTGATAATGTACATTTCACCCATGTCGACAACATAAAGGTACCATCTTCCGTGTAAACGGATTTTAAAAATATGATTTCGAAAAGGATTAAAGCCTTCGCAGCTTCTAACGAGGCGCTACCCTTCAATACTGCTGTTGTTGCGACAATCCTCACAATAGACGATAACCCCGTCTATTGCAAGCTATATCCACATCATATGGGTGTCGCGTAATTCGTACACAAGGATATCAAAGATTTACTACAGAACAAAAAATTATTCGCCCCCTAAAACTCCCCTACAACAGACCAACATCATCGAGTGATGGATGGAGAGAGGAAATAAAGAATAAGATAGTTAGCGCTCACCAAACCCAACTAGACAGAAATAACCCACATCGTCGAAATAGGGTCTTTGAAGTTAGGGAAAAAGTGTGTGTAGGGAACGTTCTCGGCAGCCGTTCATCGAACGACGGTTGGATGGAGAACATTAAAAATGCTTATTGACACAGGCGCGGCAAAAAATTATATTAAGCCCATAAAGGAGCTAAGAAACATAAAGCCGGTCGCCAAGCAATTCTCAGTTAATTCGATCCACGGATCCACTGAAATTATGTAAAAGTGCCTAATAAACATTTTCAAAAACACTTCCCCATTCTTCCTTCTAGACACTCTCAGCTCGCTGACTCCATTAAAAATGGGTTCCTGACTCCATTAAAATGGAATTCAGAGACATAATAAAACGGCCAGATCTACCGAGTGGAATGCTGGCAGCATCTTCTAAAGAGCAATCGATGATGTTCTAAGGGAACACATCGGGAAAATAAGTTACACGGTCGAGGCTACGGACAAACCATTAAATTGCTTCAGAAGCAAAACCCGCAACTTTATTAATTTCACTGACAAGAATAGTATATTAAAAATCCCTAAATAAGTTGTTATCGCGATCCATTACGACCTACACACATTGGTAAGTTTTCAGCACGAATTGATTTCCCACATTCCTGTTACTCAGTTTTGGTACTACAATATATAAACAATATAAATATCGTGCAGAACATAACCGATAAAAGTGAACAATTGGAAATCGTCAGTGCAGAAAATATCAAACAAGTCCTTCGTGTATACATCCCAAACCATCACATCCATGTTGTAAAAACCAATACGAAATTAACATTGTAAACGTACCTCTTCTTCATAGTTCGTCCAATAGCTGAAATCGCTATTCGTCTAAAAATAGACAAAAAAAAAAGAGTCGAAGATACAATATAACTAATCCTGAGAGCAACGGTAGAATGCAATAAAACTTTACATTCTATTCGGTCACTCACGAAAAACCAATCGACAATCTCTATCAGTGCTAGACTAGCTAAAGCCTAACAAGACACCATGGAGCGATGCAACGCAGCCAGACAAAACCGCGTATTTGAAGTAGGAGAATAAGTGTTCCTCAAAAACTACAAGAGGCTAGGAGGCAAGTTAATTCTTCTTTTCACAGGGTAGAAAATACAAACAGACCTAGGAACGTCTTTCTTAGTTAAGGGGAGGGTGGTCCACAAGGACAACCTAAAATATGTTTACCCTTTTATTTAGCTAGAAGTTAAAATCATAAAATTAAAGCACCATAAGCTCACCCTACAGTTCAAATTTCAGGCAGATAGCTATAAACTCCGAAACGCAAAACAGATAAATAAATTAACGGCTACTATAGGCCAATTAATAAAATACCGAAAAAACAATTTGGTTCGCTTTTGGCAAGGAACAGAATGCTAACCATTGAAATACAACATTTGATTAACCCCGATTACCTCGCCAAAATCTAACATAGTAAACTCCACAATCCTTAATCATGCTGAGTTGAGTTCCCTTGTGAAACAGGACACTCCAATAGTTAGCTTAATAGAAGCCTCAAAAATTACGGCCCTAGAGTCCAATGATATAATCCATATTCTAATAGCCTTCCCAAATATTAATCACCTTTGCAGTCACCGATAAGCGACACCAAAGGCACCGAAATTGTAAACGAACAAAAGACCGTAGAAAAACAGTCGGGCATCGTGAGGTCACCGCTCCTAAGCATAATTGGCAATGACCCAGTTCTGAGCAAATGAATGAGCGAATGAGCAAGGAAATCTTACCAGGGTGTAAGGGAAGACATTGATGCCGGTGGCCCTCACAAGTTGTGGTTCGTTGTTGGGTAATACAAAATGTGGGTCTCGTTAGCTCACCGATCCTTTTTCAGGCATTAAGGTAGAGACGATCGTCGATGAAAATACAACGAGTGAGTTCAGTGCTCTGCAAATTAACAAGAAACAGCATAAATACCATAGCTTCCTATGAACTCTGCTGATGCTCAAAATTGTCAGTTCAGTGCTCTGCACAAGCTACATTAAGCACCGGTAGTTTGTCGCTTACGCAGAAGTGCTGAATTTATTTATGACTTATGCCTTGCATTTGTATACACCCATTTTTGTTCTTAATAAAGAAAAACATAAGTGTCCTATCATATCTCCACCAACAGTCGAAAATAGCTTAGTATTAATTGAATACATTGCTAAGACAGAAGAGGAACGATGTCAAGCCTCCGCCACAACAGCAAGGAAACCACTACCGAACCATCGCTGGACTTCAGGACAAATTAGCAAGTCATCGCTGGACCAATAACTTGAGCTTTTGATTTTTGATTTATAATAAAAAAGACGAAAGTCTTATGAATTGTACTCCGGCACAGCCGTAACCATTTAACATTTAGTGAACATATTGCTGAGCCACAAGGCCAGTGAATACCAAAGAAGACGAAGTCAAGTCTCCCAACATAATCTTCCTAACTGACAACAACTTACCAGAGGAATCACCGCAGACCAACGTCTTGCATAACCGCCACCAGACCTGTTGTGGAAAACCCGAAGTCGCCGCTCAACGTACATTTAGGACCTACCCTTAATCGAGCTAGGAACCACACCTCGTCAGATAACATGTAAGTGGGGTGTTCAACTAGTGAATAAGTGGTTCAGAAAGAAAAAAAAAAAGAAGAAGAAAATCAGAAAGCACCTAGTGATTCCGACTCATATTTCTGGGCAACAGCAATCGTACCTTGTTTTCGACCCTTAATTGGCTCATCACAGCTGATAAGTTGTACACATAGGGAGATAAAGTAAGAATACGATGGTCGTCACGCTGGTTCAAAGAGAACCTAAGAGAAGACACACAACCGACAAACGAACCAATAATGGATCCCCTCCAACTAAAAGCTATGTAGAAGGTGCAGTGAGCAGTGCTTTAGCCGTACAACAGAATCGATTAAGACAGGCTTTCCAGGCAGAAATAGATGCCGTAAGGCGGCAAGTCAGTAGCCTATAGATAGAATTACCGCAAATGGAAGTTTACACGAGAATAACTGCCAACCGCGAAATTTAGTGCCAGGTTAGTTTGGACATAATTAAGTCCGTTCCTCATTTTAGTGGAGACCAAAGTGAGTATGTGCCTTGGCGGCAGTCGGCCGTAGACACATACGAAATTTTTAAACCATAAATGGGAAGTGAAGCGCACTATCAGGCGGTCACAATAATAAGAAGTAAGGTCAAGGGCTCTTGACTGCACATATGCAGACAAAAGTCACTTCCTGTCCTTCGACAAGGATTAGAAATGGTTATGCTATGGAGGAAAAGAACAATGCGTGCGATCCCAAAAGGCACCAAAGTCGACAGTATGAGAGGCAGGGAAAGAAAGTCGGGAACGAGCAGAGCTACGAAAAAAATCTATACTACAAAAGGCAGAGTCACGGCAAGCAACAACAAATTAAAGGCCAGAAACAGCCACAAGAACCAATGGATCTCGTACCTCAGGCAGCCTACCAATCATAAGAAGAACTCCCAAAAGGTCTAACACATCTGAGCGTTTTTCCGACCAGAGGCGAAAAAGAATTAATTAAGAATTAATAATATCAGCCATGAGACGCCAAATCGTATCAGAAGATAGCTGAGAAAGCAGTAGCAGAGATAGAAGATGATACTGAGCCCTTCATCCAAAGGTAACTAGGTGAAAGTCAACTAAGAGTCTTAATACCGGAGCAGCCAAAAACTACATAATGCCCGTAAAAGCGCTTAAAGGTGTAGCCAAGCAATTCTCAGTTAATTCGATCCACGGATCCACTGAAATTATGTAAAAGTGCCTAATAAACATTTTCAAAAACACTTCCCCATTCTTCCTTCTAGACACTCTCAGCTCGCTGACTCCATTAAAAAGGGGTTCCTGACTCCATTAAAATGGAATTCAGAAACATAATAAAACGGCCAGATCTACCGAGTGGAATGCTGGCAGCATCTTCTAAAGAGCAATCGATGATGTTCTAAGGGAACACATCGGGAAAATAAGTTACACGGTCGAGGCTACGGACAAACCATTAAATTGCTTCAGAAGCAAAACCCGCAACTTTATTAATTTCACTGACAAGAATAGTATATTAAAAATCCCTAAATAAGTTGTTAGCGCGATCCATTACGACCTACACACATTGGTAAGTTTTCAGCACGAATTGATTTCCCACATTCCTGTTACTCAGTTTTGGTACTACAATATATAAACAATATAAATATCGTGCAGAACATAACCGATAAAAGTGAACAATTGGAAATCGTCAGTGCAGAAAATATCAAACAAGTCCTTCGTGTATACATCCCAAACCATCACATCCATGTTGTAAAAACCAATACGAAATTAACATTGTAAACGTACCTCTTCTTCATAGTTCGTCCAATAGCTGAAATCGCTATTCGTCTAAAAATAGACAAAAAAAAAGAGTCGAAGATACAATATAACTAATCCTGAGAGCAACGGTAGAATGCAATAAAAACTTTACCTTCTATTCGGTCACTCACGAAAAACCAATCGACAATCTCTATCAGTGCTAGACTAGCTAAAGGCTAACAAGACACCATGGAGCGATGCAACGCAGCCAGACAAAACCGCGTATTTGAAGTAGGAGAATAAGTGTTCCTCAAAAACTACAAGAGGCTAGGAGGCAAGTTAATTCCTCTCTTCACCAGGGTAGAAAATACAAACAGACCTAGGAACGTCTTTCTTAGTTAAGGGGAGGGGTGGTCCACAAGGATAACCTAAAATATGTTTACCCTTTTATTTAGCTAGAAGTTAAAATTATAAAATTAAAGCACCATAAGCTCACCCTACAGTTAAAATTCCAGGCAGATAGCTATAAACTCCGAAACGCAAAACAGATAAATAAATTAACGTCTACTATAGGCCAATTAATAAAATACCGAAAAAACAATTTGGTTCGCTTTTGGCAAGGAACAAAATGCTAACCATTGAAATACAACATTTGATTAACCCCGATTACCTCGCCAAAATCTAACATAGTAAACTCCACAATCCTTAATCATGCTGAGTTGAGTTCCCTTGTGAAACAGGACACTCCAACAGTTAGCTTAATAGAAGCCTCAAAAATTACGGCCCTAGAGTCCAATGATATAATCCATATTCTAATAACCTTCCCAAATATTAAACACCTTTGCAGTCACCGATAAGCGACACCAAAGGCACCGAAATTGTAAACGAACAAAAGACCGTAGAAAAACAGTAGGGCATCATGTGAGGTCACACCGCTCCCTAAGCTATAATTGACAATGACCCAGTTCTGAAGCAAATGAATGAGCGAATAGTCATGCTCTGCACAAGCTACATTAAGCACCGGTAGTGGATTGTACGCTATACGCGGAAGTGCATGAATTTATTTATGACTTATACGTTGCATTTGTATACACCCATTTTTGTTCTTAATAAAGAAAAACATAAGTGTCCTATCATATCTCCACCAACAGTCGAAAATAGCTTAGTATTAATTGAATACATTGCTAAGACAGAAGAGGGGCGATGTCAAGCCTCCGCCACAACAGCAAGGAAGCCACTACCGAACCATCGCTGGACTTCAGGACAAATTAGCAAGTCATCGCTGGACCAATAACTTGAGCTTTTGATTTTTGATTTATAATAAAAAAGACGAAAGTCTTATGAATTGTACTCCGACACAGCCGTAACCATTTAACATTTAGTGAACATATTGCTGAGCCACAAGGCCAGTGAATACCAAAGAAGACGAAGTCAAGTCTCCCAACATAATCTTCCTAACTGACAACAACTTGCCAGAGGAATCACCGCAGACCAACGTCTTGCATAACCGCCACCAGACCTGTTGTGGAAAACCCGAAGTCGCCGCTCAACGTACATTGAGGACCTACCCTTAATCGAGCTAGGTACCACACCTCGTCAGATAACATGTAAGTGGGGTGTTCAACTAGTGAATAAGTGGTTCAGAAAAAAAAAAAAAAAAAAAATCAGAAAATTATATTAAGCCCATAAAGGAGCTAAGAAACATAAAGCCGGTCGCCAAGCAATTCTCAGTTAATTCGATCCACGGATCCACTGAAATTATGTAAAAGTGCCTAATAAACATTTTCAAAAACATTCCCCATTCTTCCTTCTAGACACTCTCAGCTCGCTGACTCCATTAAAAGGGTTTCCTGACTCCATTAAAATGGAATTCAGAAACATAATAAAACGGCCAGATCTACCGAGTGGAATGCTGGCAGCATCTTCTAAAGAGCAATCGATAATGTTCTAAGGGAACACATCGGGAAAATAAGTTACACGGTCGAGGCTACGGACAAACCATTAAATTGCTTCAGAAGCAAAACCCGCAAATTTTTTAATTTCACTGACAAGAATAGTATATTAAAAATTCCTAAATAAGTTGTTAGCGCGATGCCGACTACGACCTACACATTGATAAGTTTTCAGCACGAATTGATTTCCCACATTCCTGTTACTCAGTTTTGGTACTACAATATATAAACAATATAAATATCGTGCAGAACATAACCGATAAAAGTGAACAATTGGAAATCGTCAGTGCAGAAAATATCAAACAAGTCCTTCGTGTATACATCCTAAAACCATCACATCCATGTTGTAAAAACCAATACGAAATTAACATTGTAAACGTACCTCTTCTTCATAGTTCGTCCAATATCTGAAATCGCTATTCGTCTAAAAATAGACAAAAAAAAAGAGTCGAAGATACAATATAACTAATCCTGAGAGCAACGGTAGAATGCAATAAAACTTTACATTCTATTCGGTCACTCACGAAAAACCAATCGACAATCTCTATCAGTGCTAGACTAGCTAAAGCCTAACAAGACATCATGGAGCGATGCAACGCAGCCAGACAAAACCGCGTATTTGAAGTAGGGAAGTTAATTCTTCTTTTCACAGGGTAGAAAATACAAACAGACCTAGGAACGTCTTTCTTAGTTAAGGGGACGGTGGTCCACAAGGACAACCTAAAATATGTTTACCCTTTTATTTAGCTAGAAGTTAAAATTATAAAATTAAAGCACCATAAGCTCACCCTACAGTTAAAATTCCAGGCAGATAGCTATAAACTCCGAAACGCAAAACAGATAAATAAATTAACGTCTACTATAAGCCAATTAATAAAATCCCGAAAAAAACAATTTGGTTTACAACATTTAATTAACCCCGATTACCTCGCCAAAATCTAACATAGTAAACTCCACAATCCTTAATCATGCTGAGTTGAGTTCCACTTGTGAAACAGAACACTCCAACAGTTAGCTTAATAGATGCCTCAAAAATTACGGCCCTAGAGTCCAATGATATAATCCATATTCTTAATAATCCTCTCCCAAATATTAAACACCTTTGACTAGTCACCGATAAGCGACACCAAAAAGAAGGAGCACTGACGAAATTAACAAACGAACAAAAGACGGGCATCGTGAGGTCACCGCTCCCTCCAAGCATCAAGTGAGTCCTACTAAAGCATAATTGGCAATGAAAAACCGCAGTTCCTAAGCAAATGAATGAGCGAATGCATGCTCTGCACAAGCTACATTAAGCACCGGTAGTTTGTCGCTTACGCGGAAGTGCTGAATTTATTTATGACTTATGCCTTGCATTTGTATACACCCATTTTTGTTCTTAATAAAGAAAAACATAAGTGTCCTATCACATCTCCACCAACAGTCGAAAATAGCAATTAGTGTTGAATTTGAATACATTGCTAAGACAGAAGAGGGGCGATGTCGAAGCCTCCGCCACAACCGCAAGGAGACCACTACCGAACCACCGCTGGACTTCAGGACAAATTAGCAAGTCATCGCTGGACCAATAACTTGAGCTTTTGATTTTTGATTTATAATAAAAAAGACGAAAGTCTTATGAATTGTACTCAGGCAAAGCCGTAACCATTTAACATTTAGTGAACATATTGCTGAGCCACAAGGCCAGTGAATACCAAAGAAGACGCAAGTCAAGTCTCCCAACATAATCTTCCTAACTGACAACAACTTGCCAGAGGAATCACCGCAGACCAACGTCTTGCATAACCGCCACCAGACCTGTTGTGGAAAACCCGAAGTCGCCGCTCAACGTACATTTAGGACCTACCCTTAATCGAGCTAGGTACCACACCTCGTCAGATAACATGTAAGTGGGGTGTTCAACTAGTGAATAAGTGGTTCAGAAAGAAAAAAAAAAAAAGAAAAATCAGAAAGCACCTAGTGATTCCGACTCATATTTCTGGGCAACAGCAATCGTACCTTGTTTTCGACCCTTAATTGTCTGTATTGTCAGTTGCATTTGTAATTGGGCTCATCACAGCTGATAAGTTGTACACATAGGGAGATAAAGTAAGAATACGATGGTCGTCACGCTGGTTCAAAGAGAACCTAAGAGAAGACACACAACCGACAAACGAACCAATAATGGATCCCCTCCAACTAAAAGCTATGTATAAGGTGCAGTGAGCAGTGCTTTAGCCGTACAACAGAATCGATTAAGACAGGCTTTACAGGCAGAAATAGATGCCGTAAGACGGCAAGTCAGTAGCCTATAGATAGAATTACCGCAAATGGAAGTTTACACGAGAATAACTGCCAACCGCGAAATTTAGTGTCAGGTTAGTTTGGACATAATTAAGTCCGTTCCTCATTTTAGTGGAGACCAAAGTGAGTATGTGCCTTGGCGGCAGTCGGCCGTAGACACATACGAAATTTTTAAACCATAAAGAGGAAGTGAAGCGCACTATCAGGCGGTCACAATAATAAGAAGTAAGGTCAAGGGCTCTTGACTGCACATATGCAGACAAAAGTCACTTCCTGTCCTTCGACAAGGATTAGAAATGGTTATGCTATGGAGGCACCAAAGTCGACAGTATCAGAGGCAGGGAAAGAAAGTCGAGAACGAGCAGAGCTACGAAAAAAATCTACACTACAAAAGGCAGAGTCACGGCAAGCAACAACAAATTAAAGGCCAGAAACAGCCACAAGAACCAATGGATCTCGTACCTCAGGCAGCCTACCAATTATAAGAAGAACTCACAAAAGGTCTAACACATCTGAGCGTTTTTCCGACCAGAGGCGAAAAAGAATTAATTAAGAATTAATAATATCAGCCATGAGGCTGTCACACAAGACGCCAAATCGTATCAGAAGATAGCTGAGAAAGCAGTAGCAGAGATAGAAGATGATACTGAGCCCTTCATTCAAAGGTAACTAGGTGAAAGTCAACTAAGAGTCTTAATACCGGAGCAGCCAAAAACTACATAATGCCCGTAAAAGCGCTTAAAGGTGTAGTGCTCCACAGCTCCATACACGGCTCTAACACTATAAAACAAAAATGCGGGTACGCGTTTTTGAACAAAAAACCCCTTTCTTTTTACTGGATTCTCCAACGAAGTTCGATGCCATCATAGGACCCTAACACAGGTTGGGGCTACATTGAACCTGAAGAAGGACACTTTAGAATACGGGAAAACAATAGAAAAATTACAGTATCACGATTGTGATAACGTAAATTTCACCCATGTCGACAACATAAAGGTACCATCTTCCGTGTAAACGGATTTTAAAAAAAATGATTTCGATAATACTGCTGTTGTTGCGACAATCCTCACAATAGACGATAACCCCGTCTATTGCAAGCTATATCCACATCATATGGGTGTCGCGTAATTCGTACACAAGGATATCAAAGATTTACTACAGAACAAAATTATTCGCCCCCAAAATCTCCTTACAACAGACCAACATCATCGAGTGATGGATGGAGAGAGGAAATAAAGAATAAGATAGTTAGCGCTCACCAAACCCAACTAGACAGAAACAACCCACATCGTCGAAATAGGGTCTTTGAAGTAAGGGAAAAGTGTTCATTAAGAACAATAAGAGACTCGGAAACAAACTGTCCCCGCTCTGTTCTGAAGAAACCATTCAAGCTGACCTAGGAACGTCCGCTCTTATTAGGGGGAGGGAGGTCTCTAAGGAGAGTAGTTTTTTATAGGAATAATAGGATTAAATAAAAAGCAAACCCAATAAGTCTAGTAATTAAATCTTATAGGTTCACAGGCATACTCCTCGTCGTCTTCGCCATAGCAAATGCTAAGGTCACAGACACACTCATGCCAACTATATTGACATCGTCATAGACATCGGGGGTATCTCAGGCACTCCAGCAATTTAACTGAGTTCGAAGTAATACTGGACGAAACACTTATTACCACTAGCCCACTTATTTCCACTTATTATTGCGCATATGCGCAAACTTCTAGAAGTAGATATCAAACACACAACCATAAACGCGTTCCGCTTTAAGGGTGCACCACCGTATAGCCAGAAGTTTGAATTTCGTAGGGACTATGTTAAAAGTAGTGGCTTCGATTTCGAGAAGCTACAATTTTTCGAAGCACTACTCATTGAGTCAAACAATAGACAAACGGTGATAAACACCGAAACCCAAACACAGATTAATGCACTAACAGATACGGTAAATAAAATAATCAATGAGGAAAAACTGGGTTAGCAGATACGCTACACTTGTACGAGACGCTCTTGGCCTGAAATAGAATGTTAATTTCAGAAATCAAAAATTTAATGTTGTCAATCACCGTGGCAAAATATAACATCATAAATCCAGCTATTCTTGACCAATATAACTTAAAGTCTATCCTTGTTGAACACCCCACTTCAAAAGAAGGGGTGCCTGTAATTAGTTTAAGTGAAACTTCCAACATTAAAATACTTCAGTCCGATAGCGTGGTACATATACTAATAGAGATAGTAGTAGATAATAGCAAATTACGCCGAGGGAACTATGGCCGTAACTAGATGCTCGACCACCGAATACGCTACTTTCTGTAAATTAGCAGAACACGACAATTTTGCAAGCAACATGCTTGATGGAAGGGAGGCAACCGACTTTAACCCTATTCCCTGATCGACGATGGCGTAATAATCATCAGCGACAGCTCCGCAACAGTCAGTACTGACGAAGGACCAGAGATGGTAGCACAAGGCACCCACTTGATAATTTTCTTGCGCCAGGCCACCATAAACGGTACCCACTACGTTAACCGTAAGTTGGGCCTGAGTAAAGCACCTGGAGTTGCAGCTTCACCCTTTCTGAACATTATAGGTCATGACTCAGCACCAAGTCTGCCTATGCTGTACAAGCACATGCTGTCCACGACTGGCAAACATTTTTGGATCAACTTAGATTTCCAACGCTGGAGAAACAGCAAATAAGCTGAAAACATGCACACGGACGTCAGCAAATAAAATGTCATCGTGTTCTTTTTTGCAGCTAGGTGGTCACAAGCTTTCTGCTTCAGATAAATTCAAGTCCTCAAAGTCAACGAGAGATCGAAATGTGTTCAAAGAAAATAACCTGCACACACTAATTGGTCAACGATCATTGGGTCAAGTTCTGTAAAAGGAGTGATTGTCTTAAATGAAAGACACCACGATCATTTATAACCTGAAACAAATACAGCAACCATTACATCTACTTCTGCCTTAAACGCGACCATATTTTATTAGCAACAGCTCGTGTTTAATTAAAAGGGAACAACTCACAGTAAGGTACTATAAATTTCAGCATTGGTAAAATTGTTCACCATGATAATGCCATTAATGCATTATCCCGATAAACTACTGCTTGCGTTTTCTCTAATAAGTGCATTATAGTTCCTATTGGCTCTGGCACGTAACTCTGATTTTGTTGGAACGCGTTCCGCTGGTCGCTCTAGAAATAGGTAAGGTGTCGCGTCGGCCTTCTGTCGCATTTTCTTCTTACACTCGGCAATTTTACGTCTCAGCTTACCGCAGAAATGACACATTATTATTCACATTCTCCTCTTCTTGGTGTCGAGCTCAGGTCCAGAATTGTCATCATGGTCTACATTGCTATGTTTTGAAAGGTGAATGCACTAAGTTCAGATTGTAACTCACTTGTAGTTTGCATCTTCGATGTAAATACTATTCGTTGTAAGCGGTCATCCCGAATATTTCAAAGCTGTCATTAATTGACTGCAAGGAACTCTTCGTGTTTTGGGCGGCTATTCAGTAAATTGAAAAACATTGGAGCTCGTTCCATTTCATGCCGGAATATGAAAATCAGGTCAAATACTGAGAAGCACTGTCCTCTATATCCTCACTTAACGCCACGATAAGCCTGCTTCCTTTTAGGTGTGGTTCTATTAATATAATACCTGCGGTGATGAACCATTTCGAGACAAAGGCGCCTGAATTATCAGAAAAAAATATTTGGAACGGGTCTGCTGCTGAAAGCGTGTTGAGTCTTGCATGATTTTTAAGAGCTCCAGCAAGTTTTGATTTTGCATCTAAAGAACACTCGTTATTCATTATAAATTTAAAGCGCGAGTTTCGGTGCGCGGGCTTCGTCATTTAAGATACACCTAACTCTAGCGAGTTCTCCTAGTCCGTCTCTATACCTCGTACCGAAACAAAACATTGTCGCCGCGCTCTAAGTGTTCTTTTCTTGAAAACAAAATTTTTGGAGATGAACAACAAGACATATGATGCAATAATTCGTATTGTTCTGAAATGCCTACATAGAAACACCACCGTTGCAGCTTTTCGTTTTACATTAAATGAGATAAAAAAATAATGCCTAGTCTGACAATAGTACGTGTGCGTATATTTTTCGGTGCCGACACATTTCTACATGCATAACTTAAAGCACGACGACAGAGAGTAAGAGACGGACGCTGTCGTTAAGTAAGGCCTGGTCGTAATAGAATAGAAAATATAGAACCCCGTTTCGCAAGAAGTCGAGATCTCGCAAAAAGGAACGAACACAACTTGCTGGCTTTTAAAAACGGATTAATTAAAAGAACTAATGAAATAAACGATGATGCAGTGAATTTCCACCAAACTTTTAAGAAACCGTAGTGTCTTTATATTGGCTCATATGGCTCAACTTAAATTAAAAAGCCGAAGTTTCCGATTCAGATGAAGTGCAAGATGCAGTGACCACAAATATGCCGATTGTCGAGCTACATTGGAGAAGGGTAGGAACACTGCAGAGAATCAGAAGGGAAGCAGTATATACGGAGAAAAGAACAGCCAAGTGTGAGATGCTTTAAGTATGACGAAATTGAAATTTTTCATCAGCTTGTCCAAAATGCAGATCGAGTGGAAACGGCAAAGACTTCGAGAAGCTCGTTGAAATTTGCACATTAGCTCCACAATTTGGAATGATAAATCTGTCTGTTCTTTGATGAAGGACAGTTTCGCTGATAGATTTAAAGGAAAATGAATCAATAAAATTGTAAAACTAAACGGTATTGGTAATGACTTTAAGTTTTATCTAATACAGATATCGAACAACATTGTTTTGAGATTTTGTTGCATGTTGTTACGGATAAGTTTTTGAGCTACGATGTGGGAAACCCATAATGAACTGCCCGAAAATTTAGATAAAACATATGAGTCGCGAAACGATGAAATGTTTACCAGTTATTCCAAGAAATTTTTAGATGGGCATATATATAGTTATAAAAAAAAACCCTAATCTTTGTCACATCCAAAACAAACTAGCCACTTAATCTCAAAGAATCTAAGACACGACTTAAAACCTAAGAACGCAATTCGGGACCACATTGATAACATATAGAAATATTCTGATATAAATAAGAACACAAATGTACTCAAACCCTCAGTTTAAGTTTTGATCCTGAAGCCGAACGTTATTTCTTTAAATAAAAAACTTAGACTCCGACCAATTTAAATAAAAGAATTTTTTTTTACGGATCGGTCGTAAAATATAATTATATGTATGTCAAAATACTTACGTTGTTTTGTAGACAATTGCATCACCTGTAAAGTAATTAAGTCACCTATAGGAAAAGCTCAAGTAGAGCTGCATTCAATTCCCAAGATAGACATTCCGTGGCACACCATACATATTGACATAACTGGTAAAGTATACGTCATAGTTTTAATACATGCTTTTACAAAGCTTATGTATTTTTATCACACGTTGAATTTAGATACTGACAGCTGTATTGGTTGTTACAATACAACACAAATAATAGCGGATCAAAGACGCTGAATTGCGGGTTCAGGTTTTCGTGAATTTTGCTCTACTCTAAAGATTAATGTAAGTTTGATTGCATCAGGAGCAAGTATAGCCAATGGCCATGAAGAACATCTAGAGATTGTGGCAGGATGCGTTTGCTGACATTCAGTTGGCTATTAATTGCATGGCAATCGAGTATCAAAGTATATTCCTTTAGATTTGTTAATTGGCAAGGATGTTAGACTTTTTGGTTTGCTATCAACCATCGAAAAATATAGAGGGAAACGAACGATATGATAAGTGCAGGTGTGATAAAAAAAAAGAGCAAAAATATCACCAGTGACACATGACATTTGTCAAAAGCTTCCACTGACGGAATTGACTTTAACTGAAGTGATTTGTTTTAGTGGGGGTCAGAGTTTTGAGAGATCGCACTTAAACAGAAGAGACATGTTATGTTATGTAGCGAGGGTCAATGTCATAATGTGAAAATGGCATCACGTTAGAACTTTATTTTGTTAAAAAAAAGAAAGAAAAAATCTTTTATATCTTCTATAGTTAAATGGTTTTACCGAAGATAAATTGTGTAAAACAAAGTTGTCACTAAGTTAATAATAATATTTCACATATATTGGCTAAACATAAAATGTTTTGCTGGATACAATGAATAACTGCACTTTGCACTTTAATTTTTTTAATATTAATTTTATTTATCTTATTCTCTATACAATTTTCCTTTTTAATTTACTTTAAAATATATCTATATATATATTTTTTTAAATTTTGTTTTTATTTATTTTATTTAGTTCAAGCGCATCTACTAGTCGGTGCGCTTCTGTTTGATGCGCGTTTGAGTTCCTTATTTGTTTTTGTTGGATCAAGTTACAAAACGCATCTGTAAATATTTCGCTGCATTTCAACACTCAAATATAAAATAAACGAAACCGGATTATATTTGTTTTTGTGTTTTTTTTTCGTGTTTATTGTTACTTAATAATTATTTATATTTGCTTGATTTGCTGATTATTTTTATCAATGTACTTTTTTATTTCACTTGGAAATTTTCTTCTCACTTACATTATGAATCTTAAATATTTTCTTGTAAGCTTTCTTTCACAATAATATTTTCTTGTAAGCTTTCTTTCACAATAATCTTTTAATTAATTTCTTCTTAATATCTATTTTTTTCTTACATTAGACTTATTGTTGTCGACATCATCACCGATGCTTCAGAATGATTTATTTTGGTTTCACCACTATTTGTTCCGCAGTTTATACAATTACAAGAAGTGCTCTGCGTACTGATCATATAGCGCGTGCCTCCAACGTTACGCATCGTTTTGTTTCGCTTTTGTTTTCAGTCTTTGTGTGCCGATTGATCGGGAGTCTAAATTACAAAAAAAGTAGTGATTAACACTTATATTTTTAATAGTTATTCAATTAAAAATAATTAACAAGATTTGTTCAACTGTTGCAGTGGTTCATTGTTCAACGAATATTTTAAACTGAAGGCGCAGGGAGAAACTAGTAGACACTTGCACAATGTGCAAGGTCAGCATGTCCCGAGCCAGTTATTGCAACTCAAATGGAAAAGTTCTTTTGCTAAAATATTGGACTACATGGGGCTTATTTTCAATTTTATGCAATAGAATTGCATCATATCTATCACTACTGGCGTCAGTATGCAGTTTGATCTGATGCTGCGGTTCGAATATGGTTAACACCGGTTTCTTGGTTAAAATGTTGGGCCGTCCATGTGAAATGATGATTTATAGAATCAAATTCATTATTTCTGAAAATTTTAATATAAACTGGCGGAAATAGGAAGGTAGTCCCATAAATTGTCGTTCTTGTGTAACCGACTGCGGTGGTGGTTCTTTCTTTTGGTCTAATTGGACCACCAGAGATTTCATAAGCAATCATGGTTTATAAAAACGAGCACAGAATAATCAAGCAAAAGCACGTTTCACCACATGTTACAGATGACCAATCTCTTCCAGATGTGGTAAAACGTGATTTTACTTGATTATTCCCCATGCTCTTCCTCATACGGCAATGGCCAACTTTTCCAATGATGACACTTCGCATGGGTTATTGCTCTGAATTTCTTGATCGGAGTTGGAGAACCTGAGATATCTGTGCGATTCTTCCGTTTTCCATATGCGAACGCTCTCAGTTGTTGTTGAAGTTCGTTCCTTGTCTTGGTCGCTTCAGTAAATAGGAGCCTGTTAACGTTTTTGTGCAAGATGAGCCAAAACAACGGAAACTCCAATCTCTTCCACATCTATAAGCTTCCATCTGGTTAACAGTGAAGTGACAAGACGATAGTAGACTGATAGGTTTTCGCCTTTTTTTTGGAGCCATTGAAAAGATTCAATAATGATGCCGCCGTTGCGAAGCCACTGCAGCCACTGCGAAGCACCGCCTTCCAGAGAGCGACTTAGTGCGATGATTAGACCATCAATAGTGCGCCAGGAGAAAGCATCTGCATGTGGCGTATCCGGATTGAACGTGTGTTCATCTCGATGGTAGAATTCAAATAGCCCTATCTCTGTCTTTTTCCTCTCTGGCCACTCCACTTATTGGAAATTCTCAACTCAACTCAACTAAACAAATGTAATCAATATTACCCCGATTATCGAATTCGAAATCGTAACTTTTGGGAACTAGCAAAATCTTTTTATACGGCGAATAGTGAGTCTCGACAAAATGGCAGAATCGTCTTACCGAAATTTAACTCTGACAGTGCTGGTGCCAACGCCACGCAGTGGTGCATACGGTGGATGTAATTCTAAAAGAAAAACCGTTACGTGGCAGTGTGTTGATATTGGCGTTGACAAAATTCTTGGAAGGAAGCTCGTCGCAGTGGTTATGGAAGATTTGCTATCCAGGCATTCGGAGACACCTGCAGCATATAAGACTTACAGTCCGAGTAACAAGTCTTTCCGTTTAAGAATAAGCGATCCAACTCTTCAGACGATTATTCAAATGCAAAGCGTGCTAAAACAGTGTCAATCAAATTTTACTGTGAAAAGCTTGGGCTCAGGAAGTCGGAATGCAGAATGAAGAAACCATATACATCTGAAGAAGATCATTGAGCTTCGGCAGAGCATGCTAAAGTCGTGCTATCGATGGCACGAATCGGGATACATCTTTACTCAATGCTCGAATAGTGACGCAGGATCACGAGTGCATTAGAGGGTTGAGCTATGTGTCGTTGATGAACCAAAAGCAATTATTTTGTGCCGGGGTGAGATTTTTCCGATTGCATAAAAAAGAGCATAGCCCACAAGCTATCTAGAACAAGAGAAAATATCAACGTTTCGTTAAGTGGAATTGGTAATGTCAGTGTGGTTTCGACTATTCAAATCATAAGTAATGTGGTGATAAATGGAAATTGTGTAGAGGTAGTACTTCATATAGTCCAAGATGATAATATTAAAAATAATATTGTAATTGGGCGCGAAATTTTGACACAAGGATACTCCGCTATAGTATCAACAAAAGGTGTTGAAATAATTGAAGACGTAACTACTGTTAAAATGTCTATTAGTTAAGTGGAACCCACCAACACTGTGCAAAGACGACCGTACAGATTCAGTCCCCGTGAAAGAGGATTACTCCGGTCAAAAGTTCAAGAGCTAATAGATTATAAGGTAAGAAAGCCGAGTAGTTCACCTTATGCTTGTCCAGCAGTATTAGTGAAGAAGAAAAACGGACCAGTAAGACTCTGTGTCGATTACAGGCAATTAAACAAAAATACCATTGCAGATAATTTTTCTCTACCGTTAATTTTAGATCAGATAGCTAGATTATCAGGTCTCCTTACACGAGAATTCCAATGAGTACTCTGTATTCGTCACTCCCGATGCCGTTTGGTTTAAAGAACGCACCGTTGGTTTTTCAAAAAACCGTAATGTAAGCAGTGGCCGATTTGGCGTGTTCGTACGTTATTCTGAGTATGCACGATATAAATAATAATCGTGGCTTGATGCCACTGAAAGAAGGAAGAAGGACTCGAAAGGTTAGAAATCGTCTTGAATATTCTGACTAAGGCAGGATTTTCGTTTAGAGCAGAAATATTCTCTCTTCTGCTCTTTGCAGAACTCTGTTCAGTATCTAGGATACGAATTACAGGCGAATGAGTTTCGTCCTAATTTACCAAAAATTTAAGCATTAAGTGCATTTACACCACCCAGATCAATAACAACATTGAGGCAATTTATAGGATTGGCTTCGTTTTTTCGACAATTTGTGCCAGGACTCTCTGAGTTAATGAAACCTCTTTACTTTCTCACATATATTAAAATTAATTTTGATTGGACAGAGGAACATGAGAAGGTTCGCAAACAGATTATCGATTTACTTACAAGCAAACCGGTTTTAGTGATATTCGATCCGCATTGAACTACATACAGATGCAAGTGCCCTTGGCTATGTGAGCCAACTCTTACCACGATTCGAAAATAAACAGTATGTGGTTGAATATTTCAAGAAGACTACTACTCTGTGTGAATCGAAATACAAGCCTTATGAGTTAGAAACACTCGCGGTAGTTAATGAAGTAAAACAGTTCTGACAATATTTACATGGTAGTAGGTTTGTCATCTTTACTGATTGTAATTTGTTGAAGGCTTCCAGAACAAAATTTGAGCTATCACTCAGAGTGTACCACTAGTGCGCCTGGACAAGTAAGTGGCAAGATGGTTTTAGAAAATATGTTCATTTGTAACATAATTATAAGCTTGATGCAGATAGTTGACTTAAAAAAAGACTAGGTTGGATCCTAAGATTTGTGGACCTTTTATATTCACAGATGTTTAAGAAGGCGATAGGTATACGTTGAAATCCATGTCAAGTAAAAGGGAGTATAAGTACCCACATGATAATTTACGGAGAATGCCATATGGGCAGGTTTCAAGCGAGCTGGATATCCACGAAGATGAGTTTGATTCATCTAGTGAAACGGGGGAAACAGACCGTAATGACACAGTTTTAACAGACCTATTGAAGTAGTTGGAACGAACTGTGATGAAGGGGCGGGTGAAAAAGACCGTGTGGACTAGTGGGAGAGATGGTGATTTTGGAAATAATGTTGTTGTCGATGCTACGTGGTGGTACCTTGAAACGTAAACGAGAACATAAAGAGAAGATAATAAAAAATTAAACAAGAAAGAAGATGTCAAGCACATAATGTAAGAAAATATTGAAAACATTGTAATCTTAATAAACTGCAAAAGAAATGTAAATTAAAGAATTTTGAAATATGCGATAGCAAGTAAGAAAAAATGTAACATGAATATTTTAAGTTACGGAATATGTGATAGAATTAAAAGATTTTGGATAAACATTGAAATTGATTTGTCAAGTTGTTTAAAGCAGACTGTTTTTGGCTCAGTTAATTAGAGCAAAGATGTGTGAATGATGATTGCAAAGGTGGTTAATATTCCTGGTACACGAGGACGTGTAATTTGTCAGAATGACCGATAGTTCTAACAATTCATATTGCGCGAGTTATCAATCCTCATTTGAATATGCTAACTTTATCTAGAATGTCTTTGATTTTTGAAAATTTCCTTTTTCACCTACTGTTAACTCGTAGGCTGTGATAATATCAGTTGAGTCTCTTCCTCGGATAATGGATCCTAATGGTACTCGTAACCATTTTAGAAATGTGGCTGAGCATTGCATAAATAACCTTTTTTTTTTTGTTTCCCGCACTGTTAGACTAGTTTTCTTTTCGTCAACAATGTTTATTAAGGCTCTCTGTATGCTGTTAACTTTCTCGTAAACAATTTCTACAGGGTGACTTTGTGTTGTTACGAAACCCAGTTCCGCGGTAAAGTCAGATTCTGTCCTTTTGTCTGAAAAGTGTCTTACAAGTGTATTTTTTATATCGTTCCAATTTAGTTTAACTCTTGTTTGATATAGTATTTCGTGGGCTTTCCATTGAATTTTATTTCTTATTGGTCTTAAAATAAATAATCCTGTCGGAGTTTATTCTGACAAAAGTATTTCTCCGACATTTGTAAGAAATTCTCCTAATTTTTCTGAATTCCTTTCATAAGTAGGCATTGTTTTAAATACATCAGAGATTTTGAAGCTACCTGTTATATTTTGCATATTTGTATTGGCTTCTGGAGCCGGTGGTATGTGATCATCCAATGATGCATTAAGAATTGGAGATTCTTCCCTGTCTGCTATGTTAACAGTGCGTCTTGCACTTCTTGTTGCTGTTGTTTTTGACATTATTTGTGTGTATTGTATTAATGTATGTGTTTATGTATTTAGTGTGTGATGGATATATGTATATGTAAATGTAATATGTGTATTGAAATAGATGTGTGGATTATGTTATATTCTTATTTTGTTTTTAGTGTTGGTGGCGAAGTGGGGTAGAAAAGGTGCGGCATATGTTGTGTTTGTATGCTATCAGTCCGTTTGTAATGTGACAGTGATTGTGTGGATTGTTATTGGCAGTTTTTGTGTTTCCGTATTTTTTATATATTCTTCCTTTCGTTTTCCATGTTCTGTGAAGGATATTATTATTATTAATAATTGTTTTGTATATTATTATCATAATTTGCTTCACATAACTATTGTTAAATTTATTCTTGTTTTGTTTTATAACTGTGCTGAAGCTAGGCAGGATTCTTGCACGTTGCAGTAATCCTGCCCAAGGGCGGACAGACATCAGTCATGTTTTATTCGTATGTATTTACAGACATACAGACTGTTTAGTACAATATGTTAATGTACACACATTTGGTGTACTTATTTATTTATTATGCAGTATTTTAAATTTGTATTCTGATTGTTTTTAGTCTTTAAATCGTCGTTAAATGCCCTTTAGTGCACTCAATGATCTTCAGCACGATTAGACAACAATTTATGCAATATTATTATAATTGCTTAAAACATATACTACACATAAACTTTTTAATAATATTATTTTAATATATATATTTTTTTTTTTATAATAATATTTTTTTTTATTTTTTTTTTTTTTATGTATATAATCAATTATTATCGAGCGAATCGCCAGTGTTTGCATGCAAGTTAACACAAACAAAGTTGCAAGTTAACTATAATCTTGCACAATATCCCGCTTCGGTCAAAGAACTGTCTGAGTAGGCAAAAGCTTAATCAGCATCTTTGACATAAACAAAATTCTATAGAAACAAACTGACCGCGGATGCCACTGCAACGGCGCAACGAAAAGTCGGCAGCGCCAATAGCCAGAATAGCCAGAACATAGCTTAGCCAGGGTAAAATTGATTTAAGTAAATTCAGTCTAAGAATATCGTTGAAACAATAAAGAACATCTCAACAAATCTCGTTGATTTATTTATTATTGAATAAATATTAAAAAAGTTAACTGGCGACCGAGCAGGGACCGATCGCGATTACGATAGAGCAAAACGTCTTCTAAGTACGCGTATTGGTAATAATTAACCCCGACAGAGCAAAAAAGTGATTCGACGCGATAAAGCAAGACTCAACACAAAATCGCAATAAAACGTTGCGAAATGTTGGAGGCACGCTCTGTATGATTAGTTCGCAGAGCACATCTCACTTTCGTATGACCTGCGGAACCATTAGTAGGGAAACCAAAAAAGAACCATTCTGCAACATCGGAGATGACGTCGACGACAATAATTCTAATGTAAGAAAAAGATAGATATTAAGAAAAAATACACGAAAAAAATACAGAAAAATTTAATGGAATAAGTTTATATGTGAAAGAAAATTAATAAGAAAATAATTGAGAATTAAAATATAAGTAAGAAAAACAAAACTTTTGAAAGTAAAATAAAAAAAAAATTGTTGATATAGAGAAGAATAAGATAAATAAGAATAATTTTCTACACGAAACACTTACAGAAATTAATTGATTTAATTTAAATAACTCTTAACACAAGCTTTTTTTTTAACAACAGCTATTTTCTAAACTGTCTATCGCTTCTATTTACGCATCGCTTACTAAAACGCATTTACACTACATTTCGAATTCAATTACCTAAATTTGACGAATCCAGCACTCGACAACAGCAAAGAAATGCAAATAGGCAGATAGAATTTCAGGGTAACCGAAACATTGGGGATATTTTGAATGAGAATCAAATCGATCAGCGACTGCCAGCACTTCTAGAACGTATGAACGTCGGTAGAAATAATAACGATTTTTCCGAAATGACGATACAGATCTAGATCGCGTTCCAGATATAGTGAAATGTATGAGAGTTTTTTGGCAATCCATCTGAGTTTAGCTCTTGGAAGAAAAACGTCGATAGGATTCTTGAGGCATAGTCTGGTATAAAGCGGTCACCAAAATATTTAGGGATCTTACAGACCATCCGCCAAAAAATAACAAAGCACGCAGATCAAGTACTCACATTACACTTCGCAGACAAACGCGATCTGAGCACCCTAGAATACCAGCTGACAGCCCTGATTCAGGGAGGACAACAAACAGTAGAAGAATTCTACCAGAATATCTACAAACATTTGTCGCCTATTTTCAATAAGGCTAGTTGCATGAATCTGGACAGTCAAACAGACGTAGTAATTACAAAGACACATAGAGACAAGGCACTAGATACATTTGTAAGGGGACTACGCAGTGATCTACCTAGACTTCTTGGCACAACAGAAAATACCCGAAATTTACTTTTTTCGTTTAAAACTAGAAAATCAGAACTACAGGACTAATTACGCAAACAACAAACCATATAAGTTAAAAAACGTTTTAAATAAATTTCTTTGTCGCAGAGAAGCGACTTATTTATTCCGTTATTAAATTGAAACTCAACTCTGTTACAAAATTAGGTGTCTTAAATATCGATAACAGCGGTCGGCTCTCGCAACCACAATTCCTAAGAATTGTTTTGCTGCTCGGAGCAGATGCAATGCAGACCGTAAGTCAGCATTTTTGGCGCGGCGCATTGCAACGGGGCACTGAACTGCTTTTGATTTTACTTACGTTAACTCTTCCACCCTCAGTTTGACAGTTGTCCTCAATTGTCAGAAAAATGGGATATTGGTGAATTTCAGATTTGGAAGATGCTCGGAGCTGCTGGCAACTGGGCAATTGACGGTGTTTGCAATTTCAGAAGCGATTTGTAAGATTATTTCTTTCTTGTTAGTGCGCATTTTTGAGACTAACACTGTTACTATTGCAACGCCTGCAAGCAATGCCAGTAAACCAATGCTGTTGGTAGTGGAATGAGTCTGTAGGAAACTTAGGTGCTTAGTGTTATTTATCTGAAGATTATCTAATGTTTTTACACTGAGTACTCGCAAGCGCTTGGCCTCAGATACCGACGTTTGTATTATCGGGGTTCTGGGGTTGATTTGTGTTTCTTCTGTGTTGGAGAATACTCGGTCATCAATCGTGATAGAGCAGTTGTGGTGTTTTATAAGTAAAGTGCCACGGACAATTTCGTTTGTGTCTTCCCACTTTAGACTGCCTTGGAAGTTGTTAAGCAGAATTATATCTTCTTTGATTTTTTCCAAGCTATCGATGTAGTCTGCGTTACTGTAGTCGCATATTGAATTTTTCCCTAACATTAACTTAGGTATACTATCAACGTATCTTAAATTTATTACATCTTTTCGATGACAGATTTTTATATTATTATAAGTTTTACAGTTATTTCTTAATCCTAATATTGTGTCTTTATATTTGAAAATTTCTTTGAACTATAAATTTACAATTGTATTATCTTTTACTATTGGTCTAATAATGATATTCTCGTAATTTACATTTTCGAGATTAGGAATTTTGGCAATATATAGAATTATGGAATTATTATGTAAAATGGATACGTCAGCCAATTCTAGCATCTCTTCTATTGTCAGATCTATTTCGGCTTTATTTATTTGATTTTGTATTAAGTCTAGATCTTTGTCATTCATGAGGATGCTGTTTATTATATTGAATTTTGCCCATTGTATGGCGTATTTTATATTTGTTATTTCCTCTTTATACAGGCGGGTTTGTATTTGTATGTTAGTATTGAGATTGTTAGTAAGGTAAGAATATTTCTGGATGGCGTTGGTTAATATGTTACTAATTTGAGTTAGAGTTAGAGTTAGATTTGAGTTTATTCGTTGTTGAAACTGTGTATTGATGATGGTTTATTGGTTAGTATTCTGGATGAGGTTATTTAGATTATTTTCTATAACAACTAAGTCATCATGGTCAGGAGACCCAGCCGAGAATTTCCAGGCTGTGACTAGAGCATTTATGGATCTTGTGTGTCTAGTTTTATTTGGATACAATAAAGAGTTAAATATTGATTTTGACTGTTCTATTTCGAAATGTAAGGTATGATATAAATCTGATGTTTTTAATTCCGTATCTATATGATTTGCAAATTTGTCCAATGCTTTTTGAAGTTGTATAATATCTATCAAATGAATTATTCTAGTCGAAGAATTAGTAATTTTTCCTAACGCATTATGAAGGGTGAGTATGTGACTATTCGTATAGTTAGTCATTTCCACTCGTGCCTGTATTGGGATTACTCCCAGCATCCTGTAGAGGAAAATCATTTTTAATGTTCCTTTTGTGTACTACTTTTCCTGACTCTGTCTTTATAGTTGTGTCGTTGTCTTTTTTGACTATTTCTTTTTTGTACCTGGAGAAAAGTTTAGATCCTAGTCGTGTGTTGATTTTGTATGTTTGTATAGGGTTTCTAGATTGGTTGTTATATTTTAGGTCCTTAGTCTGTTGTTCTTTTAATTTTGTTATGTTATTTTTACGTGCTTGTTCGTATTGTTCGGGGTCTGCGGTAATCTTTCTGCCAAAGAAAATATCTAGTGGGCGTTGTTTAGTGACTGAATGTATGGAATTGTTATACTCGTAAATAGCTCTTTGCAGGAGGTCTGTGAAGTTTCTATCTTTGCCTTCTCTTTTAAGACATCTCATTATTTCATTTCTGTGAAGTTTCTATCACTGCCTTCTCTTTTAAGACATCTCATTATTTCTGATAGAGTTGAGTGTAGTCGTTCTATCTGTCCGTTTACTGAGCTCTTATGTGGTGGTACTTTGAAAACTTGAATGTTGAGCTGATCTTTCATCATGAAAGAGATAGAAGCTAAATTAAGTGTTTTTTCATTATCTACTACTACAAATTTTGGTTCTCCATAGTAGAAAAGTAAGTCTGCACAATGCATCGGAACTATATTTTCTTTCCCTGGCTTGTAGACTAGCTGGTATTCGTATTCTTCTAAGATTGCCTTCCAACTTTTGATTTTGGCGTTTCCATGCCAACTACCTTGACTTTAGAATTTCCATAAAGATTATTTTTAAGGGACTTTAGAGCCAATAGCTAACATTTATTTCTCGTTTGTTGTGTAATTTTCTTCTGCTTTACACAATGTTCTAGATAGGAAGGAAAGGAAATAGGGTGTCCATCTTGGCAAAGAAATGCACCGATTGCGTGATTCGATGCATCGGTAGTCAGGTGAAATTCTTTTTTGAATTCGGGATATTTGAGAATAACATCTTTTGATATTAGTTAACTTTTCAATTTCTTAAATGCCTCGAGGGCAACGGAATCTAACTTTATTGATATCTTATTTGAAGCTTGCTTCGATATTCTGCCGTCCCCGCCACGTAACAAAGAGGTGAGAGGATTTGCTAATTTCGCACAATCTTTGATGAAACGGCGATAGTAGCCGGATAGGCCGAGAAATGACCGAAGTTGTTTAAGCGTGTTGGGTGGTGGATAGTTGGCAATAGTTTCTACTTTTGTTTTGTTTGTTTCTATGCCTTTATCGGAATTAACAAAACCTAAGAATTCATTTTATGTTCGCTTCGTGGAGCGTATGAAATATTGTTTCGAGGTAATCTAGATGGGATTTGTCGTCTCTGCTGAACACAACTATATCGTCTATGTAGACGTAGCAGATTTTTCCTATATGCTGCCTCAGTAAAGCAAAAGCTCTTTGAAATATGGATGGAGCGTTTTTTAGACCAAATGGGAGCCGTTTAAACTCGTATTTTCCATTTTATATTTACGGAGAAAGCAGTTTTTTCTATGTCTTTTCTCTTAATAAGATCTGATGAAATCCGCTTTTTAAATCGAGTACGGAGAATATTTTGTAATCTCCTAATTGGGCTAATTTCTGGTATGGGATACCGATCGGCGATGGTTACAGAATTTAGCTTTCTATAGATGCTGTATTCTGAATTTGTGCTTCTTGTATTTATTCTTCAGTGTCATAATGCTATCGTTAGAGAAGATTACTGCGTTAAGCTGAATGGCGTCAAATGATTTAAGAGTAGGCAGTAGGAAAAATTTTATTTTTACGTCTTTGATGTCAAACAGATTTGCTTCTATGTGCTGGGTTATTTTTATGTTACCTCCTACAGAAATTGCGTCGAAAGGTTCTATATTTTTCTTCGGGTTCCTTACTAAATTTGGTTTGATGTAATTGTTGTTCGAGCCAGTGTCAATTAAAATTTTTAGGGTCATTCCTCCTCCAATCTTGCATTTAAAGTATCGAAGTGAGGAGGATTTTATTCTAAAAAAATGTATGTCTGAATGTCCACCTTGATCATCGTCACACGAGTATTCATATTCGTGTGGTGAGTTGTCTGCAAGATTTTCTACATCTGCATAGTATTCGTTAGCGTATTCTTCTAGTTCTACCTGGCTTTGTTTTTCTATGTAAGTATGATTTTTGTTTTCTTCGGCTGTTTCTATGTTAAAATTTTGAGGTCTTCTTAATTCTGGTGCTGTGTTATATGGAGAACATTTCCCTTTATCGAAATTGGGGCGATTAACATTATTAACTTGCTTTGTTTGGATGGACTTATCTACGTCCATGGGTTCAGGACGAAAATTGGGTTTTGGTCCAGACGGACGAGGAGGTGCTACAGGAAAGTTGTAGCTTGGCTGTTGATAGGATGGTTGTCCATTAGGTTTTATTCTATTTTGTGGAAAATTGGGGTTTGGCCTATAGGATTGTATTGTTTGACGTGGAATGTTATTTTGCCTTGTCACGATATACTTTGGTCAATAATCGCTCAGATTCTTTGGTCATTCATACAACCCACTTTGTTAAGAATAAGTGACAAATGTTTACCTTGTGTCAGTCCGGTCATCTGATATTCTAGGGTTGTTATATCCCTCTTATCAGCATAATGAAGGGTCAAGCACTTGGTAATGGCATTCCAGTCAAGTGGTACGTTGTATGATTCTAATGCTGAATCTGCTAGTCCGGTGATTTTGTTTCTTATTGTATGAAGGATGCAGAAATATCTAAGGCTGCCTTCCTGTCATGTATAGATTTGCATTATTCTGTCCACGCTCTTCTTCCAAGAGCTAAACTCAGCTGGATTCCCGTTAAATTCTCTTAGTCCCTTGACTATATCTGGAACCTTGTCTATTTCAGATATTCTATTACTATACTCAGGTCTGATTGATACATCAGGGACGTCGAAAGGGCATGTAATTGGTCTGATTGATTCGGCTGTATTATTTAGTGCTAGAGTCTGAATGACAATTTTAGAAATTAGTTGTGTTAGTTGGTCTATATTCATTTGGGAGTTAGTAGGAGGTGCTGATCGTGAGGATGACGCATAATCGGACAACAATGATGGTCTTATTAGATTACTTGGGTTTGCCATGATTAAGTGTAATTAAAATTAACTATCTATTTCTACTTTTTGATTCCCTTTTTTTGTTTTTTGTTTACAAATTTCTTATATTACCTCTTAATAAAATAGCAGCTATGGTCATCCTCTGCGGAAATTCGAAGGTCTCCTTTTTGGGTCGTTGATGTCCTTACTCAGGTTTCGAGATCTTCACTTCAGTCCAGTGGTTGGCTAGGAGCGGGTCTTGTAGCCGTGACACTTGCTGTTTGGCACTTAATAATTGTGTTATTCTAGTGCTTTTTTAGTTGTAATAATTGTGTTATTATTGTGCTTTTTATTTTGTTGCTAATTTCCACAGCCACAAATTAATTTATGGGAGTTTCCCTGTAGGAATTAGTTGACCAGCGACGGTATCAACGTATGAACACTTTGGGTTATATTGCTGTACCGATTACGCACTTAGAAACTAGGTCTTCTATTGTACGCGCTGGTCCCTGCTCGGGTGCCACTTAAAAACGTTTTAATTAAATTTCTTTGTCGCAGAGAAGCGACTTATTTATTCTGTTATTAAATTAAAACTCTGTTACAAAATTAGGTGGCTTAAATATCAACAACAGCGGACGCGGCAGCGCAGCGGTTGTGCGAGTTGCTCTCTGTTGTTCCTAAGAATTGTTTTGCTGCTTGGAGCTGATGCAATGCAGACCGTGGGTCAGCGTTTTTGGCGCGGCGCATTGCAACGGGGCACTGAACTGCTTTTGATTTTCCTTACGTTAACTTATAACTTGACTTTTAGGAACTCAGACAAAAACAAATTCCGCACCCCGTTAATTTATACCCGTCCAGCCAAATAACGCAGCGTATTGGCAACCCACTTTTGTCCCAACACATAATGTACCACCCGTACCTCCGAGCAACACATTCCAGCAAACACGGCCAAACTATAACCAACCACAACCTGGTTATTTCCAACCACCACAAAACCACGTTAGTCAACAGACCAACACTAGATTTCAACAAACTCCGTTCAATCAATATCTTCACACTCTTATGCCGAAGCCTATGCCACAAGAACAGAATACGAACAGTACGAACAGACACTTGCGGAACATAGCAAACAGGATGAGTACGACATGACTTTAGAAGAATATGTTGAGAAAATAGAAACCAGCGAATGAGCAAATCCTCACTCTCATACTTTTAGTGTAAAGTAGGGAATAGCCATTCATTCAAAATATTAACAGACACAGGTTCCAATAAGAACTTCATTCAACTTAAATTTGTAACCAACCCCAAACCTAATGAAAAACCATTCAACGCAGTAACAGTGGGAGGAACCGTTGAAGTAACTCACCATAAATTTGCTAATTTTCTCAACCACTCAGAATATATGAGGCAGTAAATACCATTATTCCTAGGGCAGGCCACTTAAACGACACACAACAAACAGACTTAGAAACACTAATACAGAAGTACCTGAACCTTTTTGCAGATCCAAATAAAAAACTCACGTATGCAATTGGCCCAGGGAAGAATTATAAAATCGATTCAGGACATAAAAAAAACCTCATCATGATATTTTGTTCTATTATGGTGTACCAAAGTGCGTTGTAATGGACAATGAGAAGTCATTAAACTCAGAAGAGATAACTTTCATGCTCCGCGACCAACTAAACATACAGGTTTACAAAGACAATCCAAATAAGAGCTCAGTAAATGGGCAAATTTAAAGATTTCACTCCACGTTGTCCGAATTGATGCGATGTTTAAAAGTAAAAAAGGAACAAACAAATTTTCAAGAATTGTTAAATAGAGCAATCTATGAATACAATTCGTCTGTGCACTCAGTAACGAACAAGAGACCCTTAGACATATATTTTGGACGAAACATAACTGTCAGTCCTGAACTGTACGAAAATATTGAAAAAATAAGAAGAAAGCAATCAATAGATTTAAACAGACATAATAAAAAATGAAAACCAATACAGAGTTACACAAGCGGACAAAAAATTTTTGTTGAACAAAACACATGGCTGGGATCTAAATTAACAGCTAGATATAAGAAAGATACGGTGAAGGAAGACAATGGTACCACTATACTAACTGAATCGGGAAAAATAGTACATAAAAGCAATATTAAAAACCATTAATTTCACATTCCCAGAGTACTGATAACAACGCTGAGGTCAGTATTGTGTTTCGTGGAAATACTTAATTACACGAACGCACAAACAATAACCATCACTAAAAGAGTGGGAGAACTTCAAATTTCAGCCACAACTATCGCTCATATAATAGACTTAAACCATATACAGGAAGCACTTGATAGGTTAGCATACTTTACCGAAAACAAATTAAAAGTCGAGAATCTATATCCTACTCTACATCATGAGATAACTCAAACATTCACCACACCCAATGCAATAACATCCTCTTTCGACCGTAGACCTGTTAGATCTTTGAATTGGGTAGGATCAGCCTGGAAATATGTGTCAGGAAGTCCTGATCACGATGACTTAGTAATGTTAGAACAGAATATTAATGGATTAGTTAGTTAGACAACAAGTAATAATAAATAGAGAATTGGAACAAAGAATCAGTAAACTAACAAAAATATCGAACGGCCTAACAAATTCAATTGAGATAGATAGTTCACTCAGTACCGAAATGGCCATTACCTTTCAAAATCAAATAAGACTAATAAAATAAGAAGTTATTAATATCAGACACGCCATTCAATGGGCCAGACTTCAGATAATTAACTCAGTGATCTTAAGCGAGGAAGAGTTAGCAATAACTACTAACATGTTCAAAACTTATGACCTAACTTCACTGTCAGTTGAGGAGATGCTTGAGTTTTCTGATATTACCATCTTACATAACAAATCAATTCTTATTTATCTTGTCCAATTACCAGTACTAGAAAATACAAATTTCGAACACACTTTGATCAAACAAGTAGAGAATAACAGTAAAATCATCCATTCAGATAATAACGAATTTTTTGTCAACGTACTTAATTCACTTCAACAACGAATCTATAAATATCAACGATCAGCAATTTGAGAATATGGAAGCAATGGTTATGAAACCAGTGGTTCCAATCATACAAATGACACCTGAAGAAGTTAAGCGAGTAAAAGTGTTATCTTTGCAATCACTAAAAGCACTTCATCTCAACAATATTGGGCAGCTCCGTCATCTCCTCACCCAATCAAACATCAACAGGATTACTCTGGTTGTCTTATTTCTACTTGCTACTGTCATCAGTATTATTCTTTACTCTCTGTTACGGGAAAAGGAAAACAACGTCACACTTCAAGTGAGCGGGACCTCGTTAGAGATCAGACATTGCGAATCAAAGCCTACATTACCAGCGACCCAACGTCATCTATCACCACGTTCACTCCCATATTCTTAATATCTGCTTGAGGACAAGCCGAAATTAAGAAGGGAAGAGCTAACACAAACAAAGTTGCAAGTTAATTACAATCTTGCACAATATTCCGCTTCGGTCAAAGAACTGTCTGAGTAGGCAAATGCTTAATCAGCATCTTTGACATAAACAAAATTCCATAGAAACAAACTGACACCGGATGCCAGTGCAACTTCGCAACGAAACGTCAGCAGCGCCAATAGCCAGAACATAGCTTACCCTGGGTAAAATTGATCTAAGTAAAATCAGTCTAAGAATATCGTTGAAACAATAAAGAACATCTTAACAAATCTCGTTGATTTATTTATTATTGAATAAATATTATAAAAGTTAACTGGCGCCCGAGCAGGGACCGATCGTGATTACGACAGAGCAAAACGTCTTCTAAAAACGCGTATCGGTAATAATTAACATCGCCAGGGCAAAACTGACTCTAAGAGTGTTAAAATAGGGATTCGACGCGATAAAGCAAAACGGTTATTAATTGTCAATCGCTACTTTGTTGTGACTTAGACTCCCGAATAACCGATCGGCACACAATGACTCAAAACAAAATCGCAACAAAACGTTGCGTAACGTTGGAGGCACGGTCTGTTTGATCAGTTCGCAGAGCACATCTCACTTTCGTATGACCTGCGGAACCTAATGGGAAACCAAAATAGAACCATTCTGCAACATCGGAGATGACGTCGACGACAATAATTCTAATGTAAGAAAAAGATAGATATTAAGAAAAAATACACGAAAAAAATACAGAAAAATTTAATGGAAGAAATTTATATGTGAAAGAAAATTAATAAGAAAATAATTGAGAATTAAAATATAAGTAAGAAAAACAAAACGTTTGAAAGTAAAATAAAAAAAAAATTGTTGATATAGAGAATAATAATATAAATAAGAATAATTTTCTACACGAAACACTTACAGAAATTAATTGATTTAATTTAGATAACTCTTAACACAAGCTTTTTTTTTTAACAACAGCTATTTTCTAAACTGTCTATCGCTTCTATTTACGCATCGCTTACTAAAACGCATTTACACTACATTACAGACAATCAACGCTGCCTAAATTTGACGAATCCAGCACTCGACAACAGCAAAGAAATGCAAATAGGCAGATAGAATTTCAGGGTAACCGAAACATTGGGGATATTTTGAATGAAAATCAAATCGATCAGCCGACTGCCAGCACTTCTAGAACGTATGAACGTCGGTAGAAATAATAACGATTTTTCCGAAACGGAAATGACGATACAGAACTAGATCGCGTTCCAGATATAGTGAAATGTATGAGAGAGTTTTCTGGCAATCCATCTGAGTTTAGCTCTTGGAAGAAAAACGTCGATAGGATTCTTGAGGCATCTCTGGTATAAAGGGGTCACCTAAATATTTAGGGATCTTACAGACCATCCGCCAAAAAATAAAACAGCACGCAGATCAAGTAATCGACTCGTACAATGTGTCCCCAAATTGGGAGGCAATAGATGTCTTACATTACACTTCGCAGACAAACGCGATCTGAGCACCCTAGAATACCAGCTGACAACCCTGATTCAGGGAGGACAACAAACAGTAGAAGAATTCTACCAGAATATCTACAAACATTTGTCGCTTATTTTCAATAAGGTTAGTTGTATGAATCTAGACAGACAAACAGAGGTAGTAATGACAAAGTCATATAGAGACAAGGCACTAGACACATTTGTAAGGGGCCTATTCGGTGATCTACCAAGACTTCTAAGGCATAAAAGAGCCAACAGATCTACCTCAAGCATTACAGAACTAATTACGCAAATAATAAACCATATAACTTGACTTTTAGGAACTCAGTACGAACAGGAAGAGTACGACATGACTTTAGAATACGTTGAGAAAATAGAAACCACTATATCTGGAACCTTGTCTAATTCAGATATTCTATTACTATACTCAGGTCTGATTGATACGTCAGGGACGTCGAAAGGGCATGTAATTGGTATCATTGATTCGACTGTATTATTTAGTGCTTGAGTCTCAATGACAATTTTAGAAATTAGTTGTGTTAGTTGGTCTATATTCATTTGGGAGTTGGTAGGAGGTGCTGATCGTGAGGATGACGCATAATCGAACAACAATGGTCTTATTAGATTACTTGGGTTTGCCGTGATTAAGTGTAATTAAAATTAACTATCTATTTCTACTTTTTGATTCCTTATTTGATAATTAAAATTAGGAACAAAAAAAATTTTTTTTGTGTTGTTTGTTTACAAATTTCTTATATTACCTTTAAATAAAATAGCAGCTATGGTCATCCGCTGCGGAAGTTCGAAGGTCTCCTTTTTGGGTCGTTGATGTCCTTACTCAGGTTTCGAGATCTTCACTTCAGTCCAGTGGTTGGCTAGGAGCGGGTTTTGTAGCCGTGACACTTGCTGTTTGGCACTTAATAATTGTGTTATTCTCGCGCTTTTTTAGTTGTAATAATTGTAATAATTGTGTTATTATTGTGCTTTTTATTTTGTTTCTAATTTCCACAGCCACAATTAATTTATGGGAGTTTCCCTGTAGGAATTAGTTGACCAGCGACGGTATCAACGTATGAACACTTTGGGTTATATTGCTGTACCGATTACGCACTTAGAAACTAGGTCTTCTATTGTACGCGCTGGTCCCTGCTCGGGTGCCACTTAAAACCGTTTTAAATAAATTTCTTTGTCGCAGAGAAACGACTTATTTATTCCGTTATTAAATTGAAACTCTGTTACAAAATTAGGTGGCTTAAATATCGACAACAGCGGACGCGGCAGAGCAGCGGTTGCGCGAGTTGCTCTCTGTTGTTCCTAAGAATTGTTTTGCTGCTTGGAGCGGATGCAATGCAGACTGTAGGTCAGCATTTTTGGCGCGGCGCATTGCAACGGTACACTGAACTGCTTTTGATTTACCTTACGTTAACTTATAACTTGACTTTTAGAACTCACACAAATTCCGCACCCCGTTAATTTATACCCGTCCAGCCAAATAACGCAGCGTATTGGCAACCCACTTTTGTCCCAACACTTAATGTACCACCCGTACCTCCGAGCAACACATTCCAGCAAACACGGCCATAACTATAACCAAGCACAACCTGGTTATTACCAACCACCACAAAACCACGTTAGTCAACAGACCAACACTAGATTTCAACAAACTCCGTTCAATCAATATCTTCACACTCTTATGCCGAAGCCTACGCCACAAGAACAGAATACGAACAGTACGAACAGACACTTGCGGAACATAGCAAACAGGACGAGTACGACATGACCTTAGAAGAATATGTTGAGAAAATAGAAACCAGCGACGATACTGAACCCATGACACGGCCCTAAGTTTTTTAGAATGAGCAAATCCTCACTCTCATACTTTTAGTGTAAAGTGGGGAATAACCATTCATTCAAAATTTTAACAGACACAGGTTCCAATAAGAACTTCATTCAACTTAAATTTGTAACCAACCCCAAACCTAATGAAAAACCATTCAACGCAGTAACAGTGGGAGGAAGCGTTGAAGTAACTCACCATAAATTTGCTAATTTTCTCAACCACACAGAATATATGAGGCAGTAAATACCATTATTCCTAGGGTAGGCCACTTAAACGACACACAACAAACAGACTTAGAAACACTAATACAGAAGTACCTGAATCTTTTTGCAGATCCAAATAAAAAACTCACGTATGCAATTGGCCCAGGGAAGAATTATAAAATCGATTCAGGACATAAAAAAACCTCATCATGATATTTTGTTCTATTATGGCGTACCAAAGTGCGTTGTAATGGACAATGAGAAGTCATTAAACTCAGAAGAGATAACTTTCATGCTCCGCGACCAACTAAACATACAGGTTTAAAAAGACAATCCAAATAAGAGCTCAGTAAATGGGCAAATTGAAAGATTTCACTCCACGTTGTCCGAATTGATGCGATGTTTAAAAGTAAAAAAGGAACAAACAAATTTTCAAGAATTGTTAAATAGTGCAATCTATGAATACAATTCGTCTGTGCACTCAGTAACGAACAAGAGACCCTTAGACATATATTTCGGACGAAACATAACTGCCAGTCCTGAACTGTACGAAAATATTGAAAAAATAAGAAGCAATCAATAGATTTAAAAAGACATAATAAAAAATGAAAACCAATACAGAGTTACACAAGCGGACAAAAAATTTTTGTTAATCAAAACACATGGCTGGGATCTAAATTAACAGCTAGATATAAGAAAGATACGGTGAAGGAAGACAATGGTACCACTATACTAACTGAATCGGGAAAAATAGTACATAAAAGCAATATTAAAAACCATTAATTTCACATTCCCAGAGTACTGACAACAACGCTGAGGACAGTATTGTGTTTCGTGGAAATACTTAATTACACGAACGCACAAACTATAACCATCACTAAAGGAGTGGGAGAACTTCAAATTTCAGCCACAACTATCGCTCATATAATAGACTTAAACCAAATACAGGAAGCACTTGATAGGTTAGCATACTTTACCGAAAACAAATTAAAAACCAAGAATCTATATCCTACTCTACATCATGAGATAACTCAAACATTCACCACACCCAATGCAATAACATCCTCTTTCGACCGTAGACGTGTTAGATCTTTGAATTGGGTAGGATCAGCCTGGAAATATGTGGCAGGAAGTCCTGATCACGATGACTTAGTAATGTTAGAACAGAATATTAATGGATTAGTCACAAACAATAATCAACAAGTAATAATAAATAGAGAATTGGAACAAAGAATCAATAACCTAACAAAAATATCGAACGACCTAACAAATTCAATTAGAAAAGATAGTTCACTCAGTAATGAAATGGCCATTACTTTTCAAAATCAAATAAGACTAATAAAAGAAGAAGTTATTAATATCAGACACGGCATTCAATGGGCCAGACTTCAGATAATTAACTCAGTGATCTTAAGCGAGGAAGAATTAGCAATAACTACTAACATGTTCAAAACTTATGACCTAACTTCACTGTCAGTTGAGGAGATGCTTGAGTTTTCTGATATTTCAATCTTACATAACAAATCAATTCTTATTTATCTTGTCAAAATACCAGTACTAGAAGATATAAATTTCGAACACATTTTGATCAAACCAGTAGAGAAAAACAATAAAATCATCCATTTAGATAATAACGAATTTTTTGTCAACAAAGAACAATTTTATAAAATACCTAATAATTGTAAAAATTTTGTTAATATTACAATATGCCATAAGACTAAAACTGTTAATTTAAGTAAGACCAATTGTATACCAAAATTAGTGAAGGGTAATAGGGCAAAATGCAAATTGAAGAGATTGGCATCGGCATCGTTCTACTTGGAATGGCAACACAGAACACGTGCAAGGAACGTACTTAATTCACTTCAACAACGAATCTATAAATATCAACGATCAGCAATTTGAGAATATGGAAGCAGTGGTTATGAAACCAGTGGTTCCAATCATACAAATGACACCTGAAGAAGTTAAGCGAGTAAAAGTGTTATCTTTGCAATCACTAAAAGCACTTCATCTCAACAACATTGGGCAGCTCCGTCATCTCCTCATCCAATCAAACATTAACAGGATTACTCTGGTTGTCTTATTTCTACTTGCTACTGTCATCAGTATTGTTCTCTACATGTTACGGAAAAAGGAAAACAACGTCACACTACAAGTAAACAGGACCTTATTAGAAATTAAACATTGCGAATCAAAGCCTACATTACCAACGACCCAACGTCATCTATCACCACGTTCACTGTACGATGTCCCATATTTTTAATATCTGCTTGAGGACAAGCCGAAATTAAGAGGAGAAGAGTTAACACAAAACAAAGTTGCAAGTTAACTACAATCTTGCACAATATCCCGCTTCGGTCAAAGAACTGTCTGAGTAGGCAAAAGCTTAATCAGCATCTTTGACATAAACAAAATTCCATAGAAACAAACTGACACCGGATGCCAGTGCAACGTCGCAACGAAACGTCAGCAGCGCCAATAGCCAGAACATAGCGTAGCCAGGGTAAAATTGATTTAAGGAAAAACAGTCTAAGAATATCGTTGAAACAATAAAGAACATCTCAACAACTCTCGTTGATTTATTTTATTATTGAATTAATAATAAAAAAGTTAACTTGCGCCCGAGCAGGGACCGATCGTGATTACGATAGAGCAAAACGTCTTCTAAAAACGCGTATCGGTAATAATTAACATCGACAGGGCAAAACTGTCTCTAAGAGTGTTAAAATAGGGATTCGACGCGATAAAGCAAAACGGTTATTAAGTGTCAATCGCTACTTTGTTGTGACTTAGACTCCCGAATAACCGATCGGCACACAATGACTCAAAACAAAATCGCAATAAAACGTTGCGTAACGTTGGAGGCACGGTCTGTTTGATCAGTTCGCAGAGCACATCTCACTTTCGTATGACCTGCGGAACCTAATGGGAAACCAAAATAGAACCATTCTGCAACATCGGAGATGACGTCGACGACAATAATTCTAATGTAAGAAAAAGATAGATATTAAGAAAAAATACACGAAAAAAATACAGAAAAATTTAATGGAAGAAATTTATATGTGAAAGAAAATTAATAAGAAAATAATTGAGAATTAAAATATAAGTAAGAAAAACAAAACGTTTGAAAGTAAAATAAAAAAAAATTGTTGATATAGAGAATAATAAGATAAATAAGAATAATTTTCTACACGAAACACTTACAGAAATTAATTGATTTAATTTAGATAACTCTTAACACAAGCTTTTTTTTTAACAACAGCTATTTTCTAAACTGTCTATCGCTTCTATTAACGCATCGCTTACTAAAACGCATTTACACTACATTTCGAATTCAATTACCTAAATTTGACGCCCACACGCCGGAATCCAGCACTCGACAACAGCAAAGAAATGCAAATAGGCAGATAGAATTTCAGGGTAACCGAAACATTGGGGATATTTTGAATGAGAATCAAATCGATCAGCGACTGCCAGCACTTCTAGAACGTATGAACGTCGGTAGAAATAATAACGATTTTTCCGAATGTGGGCTATCTGACCCGGAATAGGAAATAACGATACAGAACTAGATCGCGTTCCAGATATAGTGAAATGTATGAGAGAGTTTTCTGGCAATCCATCTGAGTTTAGCTCTTGGAAGAAAAACGTCGATAGGATTCTTGAGGCATACTCTGGTATAAAGGGGTCACCCAAATATTTAGGGATCTTACAGACCATCCGCCAAAAAACAAAACAGCACGCAGATCAAGTACTCGACTCGTACAATGTGTCCCCAAATTGGGAGGCAATAGATGTCTCACATTACACTTCGCAAACAAACGCGATCTGAGCACCCTAGAATACCAGCTGACAACCCTGATTCAGGGAGGACAACAAACAGTAGAAGAATTCTACCAGAATATCTACAAACATTTGTCGCTTAATAAGGTTAGTTGTATGAATCTAGACAGACAAACAGAGGTAGTAATGACAAAGTCATATAGAGACAAGGCACTAGACACATTTGTAAGGGGCCTATTCGGTGATCTACCAAGACTTTAAGGCATAAAAGAGCCAACAGATCTACCTCAAGCATTACAGAACTAATTACGCAAATAATAAACCATATAACTTGACTTTTAGGAACTCAGTACGAACAGGAAGAGTACGACATGACTTTAGAATACGTTGAGAAAATAGAAACCACTATATCTGGAACCTTGTCTAATTCAGATATTCTATTACTATACTCAGGTCTGATTGATACGTCAGGGACGTCGAAAGGGCATGTAATTGGTATCATTGATTCGACTGTATTATTTAGTGCTTGAGTCTCAATGACAATTTTAGAAATTAGTTGTGTTAGTTGGTCTATATTCATTTGGGAGTTGGTAGGAGGTGCTGATCGTGAGGATGACGCATAATCGGACAACAATGGTCTTATTAGATTACTTGGGTTTGCCATGATTAAGTGTAATTAAAATTTACTATCTATTTCTACTTTTTGATTCCTTATTTGATATTTAAAATTAGGAACAAAAAACATTTTTTGTGTTGTTTGTTTACAAATTTCTTATATTACCTTTAAATAAAATAGCAGCTATGGTCATCCGCTGCAGAAGTTCGAAGGTCTCCTTTTTGGGTCGTTGATGTCCTTACTCAGGTTTCGAGATCTTCACTTCAGTCCAGTGGTTGGCTAGGAGCGGGTTTTGTAGCCGTGACACTTGCTGTTTGGCACTTAATAATTGTGTTATTCTCGTGCTTTTTTAGTTGTAATAATTGTAATAATTGTGTTATTATTGTGCTTTTTATTTTGTTTCTAATTTCCACACCCACAATTAATTTATGGGAGTTTCCCTGTAGGAATTAGTTGATCAGCGACGGTATCAACGTATGAACACTTTGGGTTATATTGCTGTACCGATTACGCACTTAGAAACTAGGTCTTCTATTGTACGCGCTGGTCCCTGCTCGGGTGCCACTTAAAACCGTTTTAAATAAATTTCTTTGTCGCAGAGAAACGACTTATTTATTCCGTTATTAAATTGAAACTCTGTTACAAAATTAGGTGGCTTAAATATCGACAACAGCGGACGCGGCAGAGCAGCGGTTGCGCGAGTTGCTCTCTGTTGTTCCTAAGAATTGTTTTGCTGCTTGGAGCGGATGCAATGCAGACCGTAGGTCAGCATTTTTGGCGCGGCGCATTGCAACGGGACACTGAACTGCTTTTGATTTTCCTTACGTTAACTTATAACTTGACTTTTAGGAACTCAGACAAAAACAAATTCCGCACCCCGTTAATTTATACCCGTCCAGCCAAATAACGCAGCGTATTGGCAACCCACTTTTGTCCCAACACTTAATGTACCACCCGTACCTCCGAGCAACACATTCCAGTAAACACGGCCAAACTATAACCAACCACAACCTGGTTATTTCCAACCACCACAAAACCACGTTAGTCAACAGACCAACACTAGATTTCAACAAACTCCGTTCAATCAATATCTTCACACTCTTATGCCGAAGCCTACGCCACAAGAACAGAATACGAACAGTACGAACAGACACTTGCGGAACATAGCAAACAGGACTAGTACGACATGACTTTAGAAGAATATGTTGAGAAAATAGAAACCAGCGACGATACTGAACCCATGACACGGCCCTAAGTTTTTTAGAATGAGCAAATCCTCACTCTCATACTTTTAGTGTAAAGTGGGGAATAACCATTCATTCAAAATTTTAACAGACACAGGTTCCAATAAGAACTTCATTCAACTTAAATTTGTAACCTACCCCAAACCTAATGAAAAACCATTCAACGCAGTAACAGTGGGAGAAAGCGTTGAAGTAACTCACCATAAATTTGCTAATTTTCTCAACCACACAGAATATATGAGGCAGTAAATACCATTATTCCTAGGGTAGGCCACTTAAACGACGCACAACAAACAGACTTAAAAACACTAATACAGAAGAACCTGAATCTTTTTGCAGATCCAAATAAAAAACTCACGTATGCAATTGGCCCAGGGAAGAATTATAAAATCGATTCAGGACATAAAAAACCTCATCATGATATTTTGTTCTATTATGGCGTACCAAAGTGCGTTGTAATGGACAATGAGAAGTCATTAAACTCAGAAGAGATAACTTTCATGCTCCGCGACCAACTAAACATACAGGTTTAAAAAGACAATCCAAATAAGAGCTCAGTAAATGGGCAAATTGAAAGATTTCACTCCACGTTGTCCGAATTGATGCGATGTTTAAAAGTAAAAAAGGAACAAACAAATTTTCAAGAATTGTTAAATAGTGCAATCTATGAATACAATTCGTCTGTGCACTCAGTAACGAACAAGAGACCCTTAGACATATATTTCGGACGAAACATAACTGCCAGTCCTGAACTGTACGAAAATATTGAAAAAATAAGAAGCAATCAATAGATTTAAAAGACATAATAAAAAATGAAAACCAATACAGAGTTACACAAGCGGACAAAAAAATTTTTGTTAATCAAAACACATGGCTGGGATCTAAATTAACAGCTAGATATAAGAAAGATACGGTGAAGGAAGACAATGGTACCACTATACTAACTGAATCGGGAAAAATAGTACATAGAAGCAATATTAAAAACCATTAATTTCACATTCCCAGAGTACTGACAACAACGCTGAGGACAGTATTGTGTTTCGTGGAAATACTTAATTACACGAACGCACAAACTATAACCATCACTAAAGGAGTGGGAGAACTTCAAATTTCAGCCACAACTACCGCTCATATAATAGACTTAAACCAAATACAGGATGCACTTGATAGGTTAGCATACTTTACCGAAAACAAATTTAAAACCAAATCTATATCCTACTCTACATCATGAGATAACTTAAACATTCACCACACTCAATGCAATAACATCCTCTTTCGACCGTAGACGTGTTAGATCTTTGAATTGGGTAGGATCAGCCTGGAAATATGTGGCAGGAAAGTCCTGATCACGATGACTTAGTAATGTTAGAACAGAATATTAATGGATTTAGTTAGTTAGATTAGTAATCAACAAGTAATAATAAATAGAGAATTGGAACAAAGAATCAGTAAACTAACAAAAATATCGAACGACCTAACAAATTCAATTGATATAGATAGTTCACTCAGTAACCAAATGGCCATTACCTTTCAAAATCAAATAAGACTAATAAAAGAAGAAGTCATTAATAACATACACGCCATTCAATGGGCCAGACTTCAGATAATTAACTCAGTGATCTTAAGCGAGGAAGAATTAGCAATAACTACTAACATGTTCAAAACTTATGACCTAACTTCACTGTCAGTTGAGGAGATGCTTGAGTTTTCTGATATTACAATCTTACATAACCAATCAATTCTTATTTATCTTGTCCAATTACCAGTACTAGAAGATAAAATTTTCGAACACATTTTGATCAAACTAATAGAGAATAACAGTAAAATCATCCATTCAGATAATAACGAATTTTTTGTCAACAAAGAACAA
>JBAMCK010001039.1:0-173847 GCA_037075185.1 Drosophila pseudotalamancana | reverse complement strand
CCCCCCCCCCCCCCCCCCCCCCCCCCCCCCCCCCCCCCCCCCCCCCCCCCCCCCCCCCCCCCCCCCCCCCCCCCCCCCCCCCCCCCCCCCCCCCCCCCCCCCCCCCCCCCCCCCCCCCCCCCCCCCCCCCCCCCCCCCCCCCCCCCCCCCCCCCCCCCCCCCCCCCCCCCCCCCCCCCCCCCCCCCCCCCCCCCCCCCCCCCCCCCCCCCCCCCCCCCCCCCCCCCCCCCCCCCCCCCCCCCCCCCCCCCCCCCCCCCCCCCCCCCCCCCCGACGTGCGTTTCGCTTTTGCTTAAAAATTTCTTGATTTGTCACTTTTAGCAGTCACACACACAAAAAAAAAAGCGTTTGAGAAAAAACCCCTAATTCTATTTTGTATAATATAAATTTACATAAATTTGTTTTTCGATTTCACAGTTTTCAAGTGCGTTTTCATTAATATTTATGCTTGTTATTTATTTATTTTATTTATTGTTTTTTTTTTTTTTTATTTAATTTTGTTGTACTTTGTATATATGTAGATATACTTATTTAATGCAAAAGCTGTCTAACGTTCAACTTTGTTTCCTGCGCGTCGCCGTGAAGAGCTGAACTACGTTTATTTGCCTGCTGGTGGCTCTGTCGCCGTCGTTGCCTGCTGCTGCTGCTAGCGACTGTGAAGGCGGCAGCAGTAAACGTTATAACGGCAACACACGACGCCAGCGTCGACGCTTCGTTCTTGACGCAGGCGCGCTCACCCACCACCGCCAAAAACAACAACAGTACATAAAACTGCCAACTGGAGAGAGAAAAAGCGGGACACAGAGAGAGAGAGAGAGCGGTAATTGAGAGCAAAGCACTGTGTTGTGCTCTCTCCACCCTGGTCAAAAATAAGCCGCTAACGAATAGGGTTGCTTTTTATACAGACTGCGCCACCTGAGGGTTGTTTTAAATTTCATTTTCGTTTACGTTTTCGTTTTTGCACACTGCATGGTTGCATTTCTTGCAGCTGTCCGCTGGGTTGTTTGCTTGTGGGTGGTTATTTGCCAGGGCTGCAATCCCAATATGCTCACAGCCCCAAAAACCTGTGTGTTAGGGTTGCCGCAGCAACAGCGACAGCAACAGCAACAGCGACAGCAACAGCAACAGCGACAGCAACAGCGACTGTGACAGCAGTTGATCTTGAAGTTAGCCAATGCCAGTGTTGGCTAATGTTTGGCTCATTTATGTTAATTATGTTCAGCTATTTAGCCTTGGTACGAACTCCAACGCCCACATGGTTGGCGTCTTGACTATTAATGCGGAAACGCCAACAGAAAGGTAAACAAAATTGCTTAAATTCAATTAAATTGAATGAAATACGTGCACACACACACACACACACACACACACACTGATATATACACAATTATATAAGAAGTAGTACAACAATTTAAGGTAAATAATAACGTTGACTTTGAATTTGCATTTTAAGTTCACAAACAAGAAACACACACACACACATACATTCACAGACGTGTGTATAACCGAACGTTTGCGTCAATGTCAGACAGTAACAACAGAAGCAAAAAGCGCACGTTGTAAAAATAACACAAAATATCGACGCAATATGCTTATTTAAGCCAACTGAGCAATGAATGAACACAATATGTTTGAATGTGTTTGTGTGAGAGAGAGAGACTAAAAATAACAATATCAATTCTATATAGTAGATAATTAAGAGTTGAGTTCAGTTGAGTTGAGTCGAGTGTAGCTACCTACATATGTATATTTTTTGTAATCTCGTTTCTGTTTTAGAAATTGAAGTTGAACACGAAAGACAACAGAAAACAGAAAACAGAAATTTTGCTTCCGAACTACGCGCGCTTTCAATTGTCGTTAACGACAAAATTTTGTCGGTTGGTGGAAGAGGGGGGCGTAACGGAAACGGTTAACGAGCCGGCACGACGCGCGTTCTTTTTTATTTTCCTTCAATTTCGTAACTTTCTTCTTCTTCTTCTTCTTTCTGTTGCTTATAATCAATCTATTACGTTCGAATAGAACTCGTCAACTGAATAAGATAATCACGCAAAAGATAGCCACAAGCGTCGGCGCGCGTTCGCCGCGAGAGCAGCGCCGAGAGAGTAACTGAGAGAGCGAGTGGGAGTGTGAGAGTAAGTGCGAGCAAAAGTTCGCTGCCAGACAGCTGAGAGAAGCCGCGCGCGCTAAAAACGAGAGTGAAAATGTGTCAATGCGACTATTCGTGCGTACGTGTGTGTCTGTGTGTGTGTGTGTGTGTGTGTGTGTGTCTGTGTGTGTGTGTGTGTGTGTGTGTGTATATTTACTGTTCAGCAGCTGTTGCAATGTGCCACGCAATAAGCTTAACAAACGCTTTCCAATATGCAAGTAATCTCCGCGTATTTATCAATACATGCATGCATATAGATATATATAAATATATTTCATTTATTATATACACAAAGCTTTTACTTAGCATTGACCAAACGTTCACCAAGTCTCATACGCTGCGTATGCGTAATATGAGAGAGTAAGTGTTACGCATACGCCTGTTATACTAAGTTGTTTGTTCTATCAGCTAGCTTAGGCGATAAGCTGCACAGTGGTAAACAGTTTATTTATTGCTCCTGTTATTCAAAAACGAGAACAACGTGAAATTAAATGAATAAAAGAACAGCTACAAAAGCAAACAAATTTATTGTTTTATTGTGTAGAATTTTGGCATATATGCCGCGCACTGTGCAGCAGCTACAAATGAAAAGTGTGGCAACAGTAAACATTTCACTCGCAGTGCTTTACCTTGCTTATTTCCATTTTGTATTCACTCTCTCTCTCTCTCTCTCTCTCTCTCTCTCTCACGCTCAGCAGAAGAAGGCACGAGTGTGAGAGCAAATCGCCTTCTTCTCTCAATTTGTTTAGACTCTCTGCTGACGCTGCCTCTGCCTCTGCCGCCGCGACGACGCGTCGCAGTTTATAGCCCACGCAAATTATTTTATTGCTGAGCTTTATGTATTTTTTTTTTTACGTTTTGATTTTAAAACAGTTGTCCGACGCTTGCATATATTCATGTATGTATGTACATATTTGTAACAACTATTCTACACATACACACCTTTGTGCGTGTGTGTGTGTGTGTGTATGTGTGGATTAGTTCACCTGCTCTGGCTAGAGACAATATCTTGGATTTGCGAGAACCGGCCGGTGTTTGTATGTATGTATGTCCATTTACATTTGTTTGTATGTAAAATGGATAAAGCTCTGATACATCTACAAATGATTGTATGTGTGTACATTATTAATGCATATCCATTGTCTGCATAATAATCCCGCGAATTCTTTAAAGTTTAAGTGCCACTAAAACGCACAGCGTGTCTGTACTTATACGTACAGTTATACTCCATATATTGTTTGTGTGTGTGTGTGTGTGTGTGTGTGTGATGTCTTTGTCATCGTTGCCCCAGCGCGTATGCAAATAGCAAATAAAACTGAATGAAATGGAAAACAGGCAAACGTGCTGTATTAGCAGCTACCTGTTGTTGTTGTTGTTGTTGTTTTTGTTGATTTTGCTGCCACGGCCACAGTAACACAGCAGCTGAAACCCCCACTCATACCCCCTTCTACATTCCACGACGGTTGCCCGTACCCGGCTTTGCTGTTAAAAAAGAAAATGACGTCTTATTTACGGGTTGTATCATTAGGCGTAGGCGTAGGCGTAGGCGTAAAAAAGGCACCGATTTGACTGTCGCAACGATTCCTACGTGTGGGAGTGTGCGTGAGCATATGTATTTGGGTATATATGTATGTATATGTAAATGTATATGTATATGTGTATGTATATGTATATGTATACAAACGTAGAGCTTTCATTGTTATTGCGCTGATTATAAAGCTCGACTACTTCCGCTGAGACGCTGCTTAAACAAAAGAAGAAAATAAAAAAGGATTTCCGAGCAGTTCTTTTGTTAGCTCTTACAGTCAAGCTGCACCGCAAAACAGGTGAAGTTTCAACTAGTCACCCCCTCCACCCTTTCCCCCACTTACCACCTCTGTAACTGCAACAGCAATCACAATGGCAACGATTCAACTGCAGAGTTCAAAAAGCAATGAAATGTTTTGTACATTTCCCTTTTCAGTCGAAACTTTTGCTGGTTTTCTCAATTTTTTCTCCTTTTTTTTTTTTTTTTGGTTTGCCATATACTGTTACAATATTGCATTGTAAGTAACCCCAACAATAATAAAGACAACAACAAGTTTTTTAACTGCATTTTTTTCAGTGGCTTTTTATGTTGTGCTTTGAACCGAACAGCTGCATTGCTTGCAACCAAAAATGTGGCATCCGTAAGGGTATTATACACACACATACAAATAAATATATGTATATATATATATTTATATATATATATAATAAAAGTAAATATATATTTGCGGCACACACATATGTATATAATGTCCGCTCCACTGACCCACATTGCGATGCGGTAAAGTGTGTCAGTCAAGGCAAACATTTGCTTCTAATGAGAATTTTTGATGCAGCCGCAAAGTATGCAATGGTAAATGTGAAAGAATGAAGAAAAAAAAACTCACCTTAAGCAGCGTGAGAATCTTCTGCGATAGATCATAATCAAAATTCGAATATTTGGAGCAACTCATATCATATATAAAAACTAGGCCCGCACGCTGCGTCTCCGTATCCTGTAACGCGCAGTCGAGCTGATACACAATACCCTGTAATGTGGTCGTGTGTGAGGCACTCAACGGACTGTGTCGATTGGCAGTGAAGAGCGCAATGGCCGCTCCGCTGGAAGTGCGTGCCGGCTAAAATGTAGAGAGTGATAGAAAGACAGTGAGAGAGTGAGATAGAGGGGGGAACATGAGTAGGTGATTGGATGCATTGGAGTGGACGCGACTGTCAATTGTGATCTATTTTTTGGTACGCACCAGTATTGTGAATTTGCCAGTTTGGAGCTCCGAGCGCAATGGCTCCACATTGGCATCAATGTTGTAAAGGAATTCCCGCTGGCGAATCTGTTCATGCTGCTCGTACAGGGATACGGCCCGTGGTATATCAAATTTACGGGCGTACAGAAACTTGACGGCTGTCGTGTGAGAAATGTGACGCCTAATGGGCAATGACGACGACGACGATGCTGATGCTGATGCTGATGATGATGATGATGTGACTGCTGTTGTTGTTGTTGTTGTTTGTGTTGCTGTTGTTGCTGCTGGCTGTTTTGTGTTGATGCTGACATGAAAATTGGATGTGCTGGCATTCGAGGAGTAAGTGGAGCTGGAGGTGGATGCGGCGGCGTTGCTTGCTGCCGCTGTTGTTGTTGTTGCTGTTGGTGTTGCTGCGGTGTTGCAATTGGCGCCCAAATTGTTGCAGAGATCAATGAATTGTTTGATAGCCTGTGAAGGAGCGCAAAATGAAATTTGTTGTGACAATTAAGCATGGATGGTGGCAAATCTCAATCATGTCATGAATCTAAATGCATGTGTGTGCGTGTGTGTGTGCGTGTGCGTGTGCCTGTCTGTGTGAGGTGTGCGCATCGATGTCATCATAAATAAAAGAAACAGTAAGAGACAAAAACTTAATTTTCTTCGAATATAATTTGGATTGTTCAGTTCGTTGAGCATATATTGCATATATAATATATATGTACATATTCTAGCAATTTTCCGCAACAGAAGGTTAATTTTATTTGACAGCCTAAAATAGGATAAATTCGAAACGAAGCGAAATCTATTTTGACAGTTCTAAAAGAGAACTTTAGCTCTTAAGCTGTACCGTATGAATGTTTAAAATTGATATTTATTTCATATTTTTATAAAATACACTAATAATACTTTAACTGTAACTTCCGGTCCATTGGTCATCTTCGTAAACCCGATTTATCGCATAAACAAAACCAAATTTTTGTTTGGTTTCTCACGATCGAAACTCTGCAGTTGATTTTCTCACTAAGGTATTGTATTTTGAAGAAAAATATGATTCATGGCTTGCGATTTCATTCGATTCAAAGTTTAAAATTAAATTTAAAGTTCGCGATAAACAAAAACAATCATCAATATAATTAAATAAAAGTTTCCGATAATCAAGCAAAAAAACATTATGCCGGATTTTAAGCATTCATCACCATTCCAGGCAGTAAAAAGTAACATGCCTGTAAACCCTGAATCCATTTTGAATGCATCTAACAGGGTATATTGTTTAAAATTATATGTAATTGGCGAAATATAAATATGTACATATAGTTTCATGATATACATATCTAAAAATTAAATTACTCGTAAGCCATACACTTGAAAGTTAACACAACTAATAGGTATCCCCTAGTCGAGCACACTGCCTTGTTTTAATTAGTTACACATTTATCACATTGAATGTGTTTAATAGTCAATATACTATAATAGTATGTAGAAATGCAAATGTTTTAGCCACTTTAGCTGTGATTAATAGATTTGTCTAATTGATAATATGCATATATGTATGTATGTATGTGTATATTTATACATACATGTATGTATGCATTTGTATGTACATGTGTGCATTCTCTTTTTAATGGGTCATTACTTTCCCGATAAACAGCATTGAGTATGCACATCCATCATGATGAAATTACTCCGTGAGAAATGACGCCATTATATGGAATTAGTAATACAAATAATTGCCTAATGAGTCTTTAATGGATGGATAGATCTCAATAGAAAAAACTACAAGGAGTCTAGGCGATACTTTTGCCTTTCAAGTGTACCGAAAGCAGATCTTGAGTTTAGAGTTAAAATTCATTGGCTAAAGTTCTTTGGTTTACGATAGTTAACAAATATATAACGGAAAAATAAGTATCTGAGAGAAATATTGCTGACAGGTAAATTATATTGTAAACGAATCACTAAGAACTGAGAAAATACTTATAGTAAACAACTGTATTGAACTTAAAGATTTGAGAAATGCTTCTTTTAAAATCATATTTATGCGTAATAACAATATAGCACATACATATGTATGTAGATATGTACAAGTATAATTTCTTTAAAAATCATTAGCAATATTTACGAAAATGTTTATATAAAATAATAATTATTTTTAATTTATGCCAAGTATTACTACAGCAAATATCCGCAATCAAAAATGGAAAAACGGATTTACTGAGAAACAATTAGGAAAGTAGAATTCCCCCTCTCTCCGCTCCTAACCATTAAGTAAACAATTATGTGTCGCATATACAAACACAAACACAAACACAAACACAGACATACACATGAATGTGTATGTAGATTTATCTGAATTGTGTTCTGTTTCCGAGTAAAAGATAACTCTTATGGGTAGAGTTTCTTATATTCTCGCATGCTTCTCGTTTATTGATTTAACTTAATCTTAACGCACACTCGATTCTATAGCTCATTACTTATCAATCACGGGAATTGCCCATTCCAGTTCACCCCTACACATACACACACACATACATACACAAAAAGATAAGGTTTCAGAGCACTTGAGTACTTGGTATACACTTAGATACACGTTGAAAGCTCAGCACCAAATAAGACCGACAGAAAGAAAGAGAGAGAGAGAGAGAGAGAGTGCGAGAGAGAGATAGATAGGAGGAGAGAAACTAAACTAATGAACAGCTGTCTAATTAGATTTTCTGAAAATTCATACACGCAAAACCGCCTAAATTTCTAAGAATCCCGTTTGAGTACTTCAAACGTGAAAGGGAATACCGGTTGGAAAAAGTCTAGAATGTAAATATGATTCCAATTTGATATTTGTTGCTTGGCAGCAAGTTCTAGGAATTCAAGTGGAAGAGAACTGAATTTTGTACCTCGCTCACATTACCAAGGTTTGCAATTGTTGTACATACATACATACATTGTATATGCATATGCACACGGTGTAGCAGTACCCCTGCCCCCTACCCTCTTCCACACCATCCGTTACAATCGTCACTTCCACTTCCCATTTCTACTAATTTGTATTTGTGTTTGGTTTTCATTTCTTAGTGGGATTCATTCATGCGTTTGGCTGCTGTTAATTAGACACTTGACATGCGTTGCACGTTGGCGGCGACGGCTAATTCGATTCGATTCGCTTCTTCGGGTATGAAATACTTATGTATGTATGTGTATGAGATGGCAACAGTCGTGCGCCGTGCCACCGGGATGATGGGAGGGTGTGTGTGTGACCTAATCGCTGACGCCACCCACCTGTTCGCGGTTGCGTCGACGCTGATAGAGATGAACCATTTTGTACACAGGATAGAAACAAAAAAAATAAAGAACAAAAAAAGTGCACGCCTATATAAATGTATATATATAATATACAAGTGGACTTTGTGTAACGGTATATAGTATGTAGCAGGCGGTTTCCCGATTATTTTTGTGGCGACACTGAAATTCGCGACACGACGCTTTCAAAGTTTCTTTCATTACTGAAATGGAAAAAACGCAGCGCGCGAACTACGAAGCGATCTACCAGCGAAGCGCACAGCAGAACGACAGAACGACAGAAAACAAAAAACAAAAACAATAACACTAACAATATCAACAACAAAGAAAACAACAACACAAAGCCAAATGCTGATAGCAAGCACTTGCCGCTGCTGACGTCGACGCGCCGCAACGCTGCTTTGATGACTAGCTTCTGCTGCCGAACCGGACCATGTAAACGAACTTTTTTGAACTGCATTGTGATTGGTCGTCGCCGGGGGGTGGGTGCAGACCCGAAGCCAAAACGAAGGCACGAACTAGCAGGCAAATGAACAGCCAGGACAGACACGAAGCGTGTGAAAGAACATTGGATAGTACATTGGATCGCTGAACAGGTACAATTCCAAGAAACAAAACTAACAACGCATGCGCCGCTTGAATTGGTCAAAAGCATTAGCGAAATTCGACGGCGACGGCGACACTGACGCCGACGTCGACGTCGACGTCACCGTTGCCACTGACATCGGCGCCCTAACATACCAACAATTTGAGTCATCCCGTATTTACTGTCCATATGTCACCGCTGCTGCAGCAGCAGCGGTCGACGTCGCAGTCAGCGCACAGGAGGTGGGAGCACATGTGCCGTCATCCCATACGATATCAGCTGCAACAGATCACTGAGAGAAATTCGGTAAGAGTCAAATTAATTGGCACACTTTGCTCATTGAAAATGGGTAAAAACAAAACTGATGGATATTGAGTAGAAGTAAAATACACAAAAATAACTATAAAGGAGTTTTGAAACATTAATAGTAGATCGATAAATATCGATTTGGCCCCCTGCTTTAAGCTGAAACTAGAACATAACATAAATAAATTGTTATAATACATTGCCCCACTTTTTCTTAGTCATAACTTAAAGACTTTATGAGCCAAAGATAACAAGTTTAATATATCGCGTAGGTAATATAGATAATGGATATTTGATATATTGCTTAGCTAAGAGGGAGTAATGGCTAACACATTTTTGTATACTATAATACTTATTGAAACAAAAATATATTTTTTATTAAACATTTTTTTTATTTTTTTATTAATGTAGTGTACGTGAGTATCTTACGATGTTTCCCGTTTCATTGACAACGGCTCAGACACGAACATGAGAAAAAGTTAAGAACGCATCTGGCTGATGAAATGTCTTTCCACGTATTATGATAAACAGCAGTTTTTAAATAAAAGTGCTGACTTATAAGAAACATTACGTAACTTTTCAAGAGAAAAGAAGAGTAGAAATTTTAAACAATTTGTAGCCGAATTTTGAAATACCTTCAAATCAAAACTGGTTTAAGGCAACAATTTTGCTTACTCCTTTTCCCTCAGTGTAGGCTGCGGTCATTTTGACAGGCCCCGAATGTTGAGTGCGTCACCTTCTTCTTTTTTATGTTTTTACTCCCTCCATTGTTTCCACGAATTATCAACTCAGCCTCCGTGTTAGGAGTGACAGATAAAAAGATGATGCATAAATGTTCGAATGCCTGAAAGGCAAACTGAAGCCTCTGATGATATCGAATAGAAGAAAGAAAGTTTGCCAATGGCACAACGAACACCGAATACGCTTGTAGACGAAGGCTTAAGAGCTGCACTTATGCAAAAGCTTTTATTTAAAAAAAACAGAAAAAATGTCCATTCAAGAATTCAACTTGATATAAGAAAAAGGTAACAAATAGATTTTGTTTATACAACATAGAAAAAATGGAGAAAAAATGAATTAAAAATGAATTGAAATAAAAGAGTGCTTAATTATGCTATTCACAGCTACAGTATAGTATGGCACATCAGTCGAGTGCTAATATATGTACTATATATACTATATCATCAAACATACATATGTTTTATATAACTTCAATTTTCCCAACCAATGTTTTCGTCAATTCAATTCTTGATTCTGATCAAATATCTATATACATACATATTAAGTGACAATATTATAATACCATAGACAGGAAGGGTATGCAAACGAATAGGAATTCCCCTTCTGCAGAGCATTTAAATGATTCAAAGGCGGCATCGCATTGACTAAGGTCAGAATTTAAAATGGAAATCAATTTCATCATCAAATTCGATCTCTACGAATGCATGACGTCACACATATGTACACACCCACACATACACTCTTTCACATATGTATCTTAAAGTGTTTGTGTTTGTGTTTGTGCGTTATCGATGACCATTTAAATGTAAAGGGCGACTTTCACTTTTAATGGCTTTTACAACAGCGAGATCGAGCGACTAACTCATAAAATTGTTTATGTGTCACAGATGATATATTAGTGCTAACATACTCTATATGAAGAGTTTACTAAATGCGAAACTGAATCTATGTATATAGTTAATAAATATCGCTATTATTGTTTTTATTTAACAAATTATGAAATCCAAAGATATTTACATTATATTATACATTTTATTAAATGACAGCATTTATTCAGTTAAATGTGATGAAGGGTATTTGAACTTCGATTCTGTTTCTATTTCAATTTTGTTTGGTAAATAAAACAATTTGTAGTTGTTAAACAAAAGCAAAATGGAAAAACTTTTAAACAATGAAAATATAATTGTTCAAATTTCCTTAACAAATATTAAAGAGCAACAATTCAGCGAGACAGAGTGTATACTTGTGTGTGTGTGTGTATATGTGTGCGTGTGTGGAGAACATCATTTCCGGTTGCGACGAGTAGCAGGCGGAACGTGCTGCGCCATGCCTCAAATTATTGGCCATTATCTGTGCAAGTCAAGTTAATAGAGCAACAAGTGAAACGCTTTTCCAGCTTTTCCAGGGCACTCATAACTGCGCATGCAAAGTAAAAACAAAAAAGAACAACAACAACAACAACAGCAACGACAGCCGCGAGTAGCAGAAACATTCTAAAACTGTAAACCGTTATAAGCCACACACGATTAACAAACACAAGTTCGCCGACTAGCAGCTACCCTGTATTATAAAATAACTTTTAAAAAAAATTGGTGAAAAATGTAAATAAATATTCTGTTGTGCTTTCCATAATTTATTAATCAGAAAATATTTAATTGCTCGATATTAATAGATTTTGCAAATGTTATTGCACAATAAAAAAAATCTGTGCGAGATATACATATATATATCAGAAGCAGCACCACATGCCTTTGCCTAACATATGCCCTGTAACGGTTGCATTTCTTGCAGGGTATTCTAAAGCAAAACAACTAAATTACAAATTCGAAGACACTGTTGCATGACAGTTTGTAGTCTATAATGCTCTTTGATTAAAGCACCGTTACGGTTAGGTTTACATTTAATAGAACGAGCGTATTCAAATAGACGGGTATATGCACATGCACACACATCATGCTAATGCTGTGAGCCAATCAGCGATCCGTGATCGACGATCAATAAGAAATTAATGACTCATCAGTCACTAATTTGTGACTGTGATCACAAACTAAGCCCGTGATTGCTTTAGTTGAGCCTGACTAGAAGATACTCCGTGAACTAGAAGACACCCTAAAATATCGTTATTCTTCGATCTGCATCGTTAAAGATCGCACGTTTGAAATTGGTGACTTTCTCACTGTGCAGTGACTGTGATCACAAACTAAATTCGTGATTGCTTAGTAGAGGCAATCAAGAAGATACTGCCTAGCCAAAAAGATACCCTGTAAAATCCATGTTTTTCGATCTCCATCATTAAAGATCACACTTTTCATCTAAAAAATAGTGACTTATCACTTTCACTGTGATCAGAAAATAACCCAGAAATGCTTTAGTTATGCTTGACCTGCAAAATCAATACTTTTCGATCACTTGCATCACAAATAATCACATTTTTCCATTTAGAAAACAGTGACTCATCACTTTAGTTGGGTTACTCCACAAGAGATACCCTGTAAAATCGAAACTTTTCAATCTGCGTCCATCCGCTAACCACTTTTATCACCCTTAAGACTAAAGGAAATATTAAATATAATCTTGCATAAGGAGGAGGAGGAGGAGGAGGAGGACTGAGCAAATGATGGTGATTGGATCAGTATCAACTTCCGTTACATATTGCTAAAATAATAATAATAATAATAATAATAATTATAATAATAATAATAATAATATAGGGGGTTCCAACTGAATGGATCGGCGGTCAGTTGGGTTTGGGGTTAAGCTTGCCTGCACTCGATGTTGTTTACTGAAGGATAGCGTCTAATATGTGTACTTTGCAATTTAGTCGTAAAGCCCCTGATTAATGTAAGTTACCGATAAGATAATGGGTACATCTCTATTTACAGTTAGACTGGGCAATGAAGTCTTTCGCTTTGAAGTCTTGGCACTTCATCATTTCCTCGAGACCATTTTTGCCCTGAACCCACAATCTGAATTCAGAGATTCAGATTCGTTTAAGAGCAATTTGTCTGGGCTGTGCCATGATCCAGGATGCAGGATATTACATCCAGATTGCCGTACTCGAGACCCACACCGAAACTTCCGGCCATTTGCCATACTTCTCCACCGTTTTTCCAGCAGCCGGAAATGGACGCCGGTCGCATTATGCTTCGTCGATGGGGAATGTTCAATGAGGGTTGAGAGGCGGCGGGTGTTGGGTGTTGGGGAAGGAAGAGGAGGAGGGGGCTAACATTTTGCATAGTATTAAAAAAATGCTTCTGTGAGCAGATTTAATATGCTTCCGCTTTGTGCGCAGTCGCGTGGAGATTGAATGAGAACTGAGAAACGAAATGAGAGACAGAGAGGGAGAGGAAAATTGTTTATAAATAACTGTTATCTGTCTCACTTTTTAGTCTCGGTCTCGGTCGCATTGCTAATTTGCATATCAATGGCAATTCGAGAAACAAAATTGAATTTGCGCACAAGTACGAATATTATATACATTTACATCTTGCAAACGCAATTTTCTTACTAATAAATTTCACTTATGCAGCGCAAATAGCTTTACTCTATAACAAAGTTAGTCTGGCAACGCCGGAAGTCTGTAACATCTGTGTTCTTTGAATAACAGAATAACAGTTAAAGTATATTGAATTATATTACAATCTTTCTACGTTTTTTGCTTTTCCAATTGTCTTGGTACTATATTAAGATCCTGCCAGGCTGTTTAATATTGGAAAATTAAGCTTTTTGCAATATTATTTTTGGGTTTACCTTTCGGTTGGCACATTCACATCATTCAAAATATAACAACAAAGCATTACAACAGAGCTTATGGACATACATATGTCTAATAGTTGATATATTATAATATATGTATATATAATATATATATATATATATATATAATATACATAAAAAAACTATATCTGATCTTTAGAACGGTGTCACTATAGTATAGGTATACTACTGGTACATTAGGGTATTGGAACTACTGTTATTGTACTGCGGTATTCAATCTTTAAATAAGCTTTCATATTCTTTAACTTCTGCGGAGTGTTGGGACATCAAGAGCGATACATAACATTTTCTGCCCATAGCCATACAATTCTCGACTGAAATCGAATCTCGAAAGCTGTGGATAGATACTTAAATGCTTTATAGACTTGATTAACAAGCAACAAATGTTGACTCTTGTCTGATTCTTTAATGTTATAATTAAGATTAACAGCATATGAATCAGTCAAGCTGTCTAATAAAACAATAAAGTGATCTTTAGCTGTTCTAAGAAATGATCTTTAAGAACAGTAATGCACAATACAAAAGCACAAGTTGGTTAAGAAGAGGAGTATAACCAACCAATACACCCATTTTCGAACTGTGAATAGAGTATTGAGACACAGCGGTATATCTATGTATGGGTATAAACAAACTTGCTTCAAAGCATACACAGCTTTCTCAAGCTTTGAGCTATTAGCTCTCAGAGCGTTACTAAATTAACAGATACACACACACACACACACGCACGCACACATACACACGTATATATTCATACAGACAAGCGGTTGAACATTATTCTAAAGAAGAATTGGATAAACGTAGCAGAGGCAACTGAAAGTCAGCGTCAGGTTTGCATCTGACAGCTGAGACTGGCTGAGCTGAAGAAAGGTAAAGCTAAAAGAAAAGGCAAAGGCAAAGGCAAAGTCAGCAGCGGCAGCAAAAACTAATGAAGCGCGTCTATAAATAGCGCAACAACAACAACAAAAGCACGCCTGGCGACCGCGACTGCAACTGCATGTGATGGGAACAAGCAAAGCGCAAGACAAGCTAAAGTCAAAGTCAACGAGACTGACAAGCACCGCAAGGCTTAGCCTAACTAGTAGATGAGTGCGAGCGAGAGGGCTGCAGCTGGACAAGGCAGCAGAGATGAACAAAAGATGTAGTCGTTAAGTAGCCTGTCGGGCCAGAATAGTGCACAATGTCCAGGCAATACAAAACTTTGGTTATTAATTACAAATCAAATACAATGAAATCTTGATTTGTTTAAACAATAGTACCGCAGTGAAAGCGAGAGTAAATGTATTTGAAATTTCTAAGAACATTAATAAATGTCCAAATTTGAATAGAAGCTTAAAGTGAGAGGAGAATTCTATGCATACGATATTCAGAAATACGGTATTGGAAAAGTTGAAGAGGCGACAAACTTTCAAATAAACAATGATAGTAGATAATTTGATAAGACTTAATAGTGCTATAGATGGAGTAAAGACCTTGGTAATGCAGAGAAAAAGGCGGCGATGGCAGCTGCTTTCTTCGGCAAAAATAAAGTCGCAGTCTGGTCCTTGTTTATCCTTGCTCTGCTGAGGCTGATGCATTTTGATGGGTACGATCTCATTTATTACACACTTTTCACATAGAACAAAACCAAGCTAAATACCAATGAACATAACCGATTATTGTCGAACCGTTAATGCACACTTAATGCTGGTTTTGTGCTTATGGTTAACAGTTTTCTAGTATAAATTAACAGAAAAGAAAAAAAAAAACAAAAATAAAACAAACACACAAAAAAACAAAGCGCTAAGCAACAGCAAAGAGACAAGATGAACAACGCGACGCGGCCGCGACGACGACGACGACTGATGTGGCCAGCAGCAGCAAAGTTGTCCGCCAGCAAGCAATAAGCAACGGGGAAACGAACAACAGGCAGCCAGGCAAGCAAGCAGCAAGCAGACAGAGCTGGCAGCGCAGCGCAGAGTCAACGCAAACAGAGCGCAGTGCGCAGTAACAGTAGCAGAACCCCAGCGCAGCGAAAGAGCGCGCGCCGTCGCAGCAGCCCGCCCCATTACACGCTTTTGTTGTGGTTTGCTGCTGCTACCGCTGCTGCCACTGACACAGTTCAATGTCAGCCAGCGACAGAGTAGAGTTGAAAGAGAGAGCATGGGAGAGAGAGAGAAGTTAACAAATGTTATGCTAAGGATCAATATTGCCTGTTAGCTTACAGCGCGCTGTTACTTACCAAAATGCTTCAGTAATTATTCCCTCACACTTCGACATTTTTACAAAGAAAATTCGCATTAAGACCAAATGGCAGCTCATTTGCGCGAAATGAAGTGCGCATTTGACAAGTCAAAAGTCAAGCACACGGCTCGCTGAGCAGCTTTTGTGCTTAATTAAATTTATGTATCTCTCTGTCTCTCTTTCTCTCGCTCTTACGTGTCGGACGCTCTATCTTATGACTTCTTAAGAAAGTGTTAAGAAATTTCGCCGGAGAAAAATTTCACTCGCCGCTGCCAGCTGGCAGCTGCCATTGTTGTTGTTGTGCGAGTCTGTGCCTGGTCTGCTTGGCTGCGGTGTTTCGGATATTTTTTCAACCATTTGCGCATGATTATTGTTGTTATTATTACGCTTTCTTATGGCCGCATCGATTATTTAAACAAAATGCCAGCTTTAAGCGCACAAAGGGGAGGGCGTGACATTGACACTAGACAAAAGCTTTCGGCATCACGCGTCGCCGCAGCCGCCGCTGCTGCTGCTTCTGCTGCTGCGTGCATATATCAAGTTAAAAACTTTCTTTTTAATGTTTATTTTTATTATTGTTGCTGGGGCCAGCGTTAAATGTATATATTTAAGAAATTTAATATTTACATATACATATGCGTGTGTTTAAGCAGAAATCCGCATTAAAAAGAAATCACACAATTTATGTGTGTATTTTAGTATTATTTTTTATTTTTTGTTCGTGGTCAATAATAATTTTTGTCGCAGCTGTGGAACTAAATCCCAAAAACAAGTCCGATCAACAAAGACAACAACAGCGGAGGGCTTGACAGCGAACGGCAGCATCCGCCCCGCTGCAACCCACAAAGAAAGTGATCCAAATGGGATTAGTTGGGCACTTTTATTAAGCTTGCCATGTTGCGCAATTGGAGGGGCTACTGTGGCGAACTGTAATTCACGCGATGATGCGACATTTTATAACCAAGATGCCGTTTCGCAGAAACGTGACCAGCAAAGCATCCAAAACATTCGACTCTGTCGCCACAGCTGGACTAGATCTGGCAGAAAGTGTTATACAAGTGTCGATGGTACACAGTCATGCATTGGAATGTGTATGTTTGTATCTGTACATGTAGTGGTTTTTGTGATTTCACCTCCTGCAGGCTTATCAATATACGATATTGATGAAGTCAACAATGCAGGATCACAAAAGCTATAGCTTCATTCAATTCGCCGGGTACGCTGCCCTAATTCGCCGCTCATTTTTTTTCCAGTTGCAATTTAATTAACTTAGAGCACACAAAAAGCTCGGCTAATGGCATTTGGGTGGATGGCAAATAACAGTTATTTGTAAGCTTTTGGCATGATGCCAGTTTACAGAGAGAGTAAAGGAGACCAACAATAATAGTTAAAACAGCAGAGCAATGGCAAATGCTGCTTTTTAATTATCAGAAATGGCAAAAAAAATAGACACTGAATGCTGGTCAACGCAAATCTAGGGCAAAAGAAAAAAATAAAAGCTCCTCTCCACACAAACATACGTATAAATATGTACATATGTATTTGAAGTTAGACGAGCAGCAAATGAAAATAAAAAATAAAAAAAAAAAAAAAAAACAAAACAAACAAAACAATAATAAAAAAAACTCATTTCTTTTCACAATGTAAATCGGTCAAACCAATCAAAAAGGCAGAGTAAAAACCTTAGCGGCGACAACAACAACAACAATAACAACAATGACAACAAGCAATGCCTGTCCAGCGATATTATCAACGCTCTATTAGAGTTCTTTCAACTTGGTTTTAACATTTTTGCAACAATTTTTTGAAAGCCCGCCCCAAGGGCATTTGGAAAGCGTTATATATAGATACATACATATACATATGAGGATATATGTACATATGTATGTGTATAGACATATGAGTGGAGATGCTGCGATGTGGTTTATGATGGACACGTGTTTGTCCCATCGTCCAGTGACTGACCCCAAAGTAATCACAAACAAAATGCAATTGAAAAATATTGCAACGAGGACTTGAGCACGCCACAATGGATAAGAGTTGCCAGATGACAGCACCAGCAGCAGCGGCAGCAGCAGCAGCAGCGGCACCAGCAGCCAAGCGGCGGAAATAAGACGTCACACAATGGCGCCGCTGCTGCTGTGAAAGCGCCTGTTAGAATCAGCAGCAACAACAGCAACGCTAACAGCGGGCCAAAAAGAACGCAGATGAGCTGAATCTTAGCTGAGCGCGCGAATCAAAGCAAAAAGTAGAAACAAATATAAACTTTGCAATGACAACGTTTGAATACCCTCACATTACCGTCATGCTTTAACTACCTGATCGATATATTTTGTTCAATAGAATGCTCCGGTCTAATATGAATATTAAAAATATATATAAAATAAACTATATATATATAAAAAAAAAAAAATATATATATATAACATATTATATATATATATATATATAACATATTATATATATATATATATATATATATATATATATAAATAAAATAAAATAAATAAAAAATAAAACTCGAATACTAAATGATCAACTTGCTGACTAAGCCAAACGTAAAAGGTCTCTAAAGTCATCTAGTTAAGTACACAAGTAAACAAGTCGGGCCTTTATTTAGTTTGAGTGCGAAAAATCAGTGGAAAATGTTTACATACAACTTATTGTGTTATTTGCAAAACGAAATTGTTCTTGTTGACAAATAAATTTAAAAGATTTTCTGATGGTTAATTTTAGTAAAGAATAAATATTTTATACCTATCATTTCTTTTGTTTGTATAAGAAAAAGTATTTTCATACTATGTTAGGGTCGTAGATGCTTCACGTTATGCGTTACATATTTAATGACAATACATGAATACTATATGCAAGGGTATCAAGCGCTGGCATCCACAGCGGCAAAAGCAACGGCGATAAAGCGCCCAAGCAGAAGAAGAAAGCGTTACGGAAGCAGCAGCACCAGCAGAAGCAGAAGCAGAAGCATCTGCCTATGAGGGTCTCGAAGTCTGAGGGCCTCGAGCCACTCGGCCGGTCGGTCACATATGGAGTTCAACAACCTGCGATTGAAATAAATACGCAAGTAGCAAAAAATAAAAGAAAAAAATAAATAAATACAGCAGAAAAAAAAAGACACACACAAAAACAAAATCAAAGCCATAATGCTACAAATTTGATTTGCTATCAATAATGCATAAATGAAGTGAAATCCAATCAAGTCGAAAAGCTCCCAAATATGTTGTCAGGACTACAAGAAGTTCTGCTGAAATCGTAAAACAGGATTCAATTATTGAATTCTGCATTAACCCAATTAATATAAATAATAAACGTTAGGTATGTTGTTTTTTCTCAAAAAATAAGCCATCCGACTTTTTTATATGAGAAAAGCATTTAGTAATGAAATAAATTTAATGTTTTTTTACACACCCTCGAAAATCGATTTATAAAAGTGTTCGATACAGTCGTATGTAACTATTCGACCTAACACAATATATTATATATATTTTTTATTTCTTAATATCTCAAAAATATTGCAGTTAGTCGGGATAAGCTGTTTCATATAACGAATTATATGGGTAAATAGTAGGTTGTTTATAATTAACATAAAGCCACAACCTTCAAGTAATTAATAGTACAATGCACATAAATGATAAGTAATAGAATTCGATTATTCAATATGGCAAAATTTCCGATAGGAAAAAACTTGAAGGAAATAAAAATTGATTCGACTTTACCTCGAGCACATCAATAGAGAAAAAGGAAAACCTATAACAAAAAATGTGTACATATAGCGAAATTATTACGACTCCGATTGGAAAGTACAACGCAATAGCTAATGCATATATGTATATTGTACATATACTACAACGAAAATACGTATTCGTATTCCCATAAAAATATGTAAGTCTATATGTAAATCAGCGAGTACTCAAAGTTCTAAAAATATAGAGCTATATAGTGGGCATGCATTGTGTGCTCTAACGAGAAGAAGCAGAAGAGGAACTTTTTATATTAAAAGGGTTCGTTTTTGTGCCATTTTTCGTGCGTTCCACTTAATGATGCCCTCCCAAAAATGAAATTCCATTCGCTATATCTTCTGATTCAACAAATAACCAATATTTACAAACTTTTTAAATGTAATTTAATATGAATTTTAATAATAATAAAGGCATGGTTTAAAATTTAAACTAAGCTGAAATGTGGGCTGAAATTAAATATAATATATATTTTTTGACTAAAAATTTCTAGACAAAGGTTTAAAAAAAAAAACTTTATGATTGAAACAAACAAATTATATTTTAATATATTTATCATAAATTCCATTAGGTATAGAGAATTAAAGCATTCGGTGCCGATTGCTTTATTTGCATTTTGGTTTATTTTCGCTTGTTTATTTTTGAATACTTTGCCTAGGTGGAGTGCCTGAGCATTTGGGCCTGGTCGACTGAACGTGGGGAATGCTAAACACATCGTCTTAACCGCCCTATCCCTACCCATCTCTCTCCTCCTCCCCACACCCACATTCATTTCCCAGACAGACCCGGAACGAGGCTCCAATTTTGTTTTGGGGTTTTAGGCAGCGTACCAAAAGGGGTTTCTGTAGGGAGGTTGCTGCTCCATTTAGTTCCTCCGCTGTGTGCATGTGTGTGTGTAGCATTGTTGTTCACATTACGTTTGAGTATGTGCATGTGTGTGCATGTATGTGTGAGTTCGCTTGTGATAGCGATGGCCGCAGCGCGCTGACCTATTTTCAACTGCACACACAAACACAAACACAAACCCAAACTTGTGCCAATCATGCACTTACAGACGTACATACTATGTACATATGTACATACATATATATATATATATATATACTACATATGTGAGCGCAGGCACATCGCATTTCGATTCGATACTCTATTCACAATTTATAACAGAGTACATGCATTCCAAAACAGGCCGTATCTCATGAGTCACGCCCATTTTCGCCTCTGTCTTTAAATAAGTTATACAGTTGAAATTTATAATTAACTTATTTTAAATCTTTAAATACATATACATACAACATTTCAGTCGGGCATTACCAACTGCTTCAGTTTTTTGCATTTTATTTTGCATTTCATCAAAGCAATTGTTGTCAAACAAAAACGAGACAACGGCTGATTCAACGCTAATGAAAAAACCAGTCAGTAAGTCAGTCAGTCAATCAGCCAATGAGTAGTCTGGTAAAGCTTACCCCACTATAGAATACCCTTCAGGCGACAAAAACAAAACTTATCAGTCAGTCAGTCAGTCAAATAAAAAAGAATACCAGACAATTAGTTAAGCTAAAATCCGTTATATTTTAAATTTTTAACCAACCCAAATTTATCAATTATCCAATTATCAAAGTAGTCTGCATTTTAATATCTACCATTGATTCAGATCCAAGACGAGATTTAAACGAAAGAAAAAGACAAAAGCTGTTATATTTTAAATTTTCAGAATCTGAAGAACTTATATCTTTAAAATTAAGATACACATTTGAACAATCTGAAGAACATTCGTTGCGCTGCTATTTCAAACAAATATTATTATTTATACTATATATATTTTTGATATATAATATCCTGTTCTTCTTATTAGTTATTAATTTTTATTATTTTATAATTCTAATTTTTACATAAATGCACATAAGCAGCATACCCCAATTGGCCTATATTCAATGGGTATACATAATTTAAAAAGACCCCCACTCCTTAGTGTTGCACACCCTCACGCCGGGTGCCAAAAAGGTTATTGTACTTTTTCTTGAGCTGCCTCATAGTGGGGCACAATTGGGGTTCAGAGTCCGTGCAAAAAGGATAAACAACGAGCATTGCAAGTCAACTGCAATGGCAAACTAATATTTCATAAATTCACTCACACACACACACACATGCACATCATTGTGGTTGCTGTCTGGCAATTTTGATTCAGCGGCTTTCAACGAACATGCAACACAGCAATACGATATGCAACAACACAATTGCAATTCAAGTGAAATCAATTATGTATACAAAATAAACAGAGATTGAGCAACAGCATATCCATAAATATATGCATATTCATGACCATATTATACAATAGCAAGAATTATTATTTATTTTTTTTATTTTTATATATTGTTATCAATATGATTGTTACAGTGATTGATGGTTTATGTCATACATATCGATGAACACGCCAGGGTTAAGAATTCATTTCCTAGTTGTTAGAGCTAAGAAAACAATTCTGCTTATAAGATTAGAAATAGCATTTTTATAAATGTCAAACGCAGATACAATAATTCGTTATTTACATCCAAAAAAAAAAAAAAAAAAAATATCAAAACGAAAAAAATGTTATACAGCTACTTTGATAACTACAAAAACTTAGTCCGTATTGGATGGTTATCTAGAATCTAATTACAACATATTCTCCAAAATTCTCAATATGATTATGTACAACAAACTTCTTAAGTAACTCCAATGAGCATCGTACGAAAGAGCGATCTAGCTCAAATGACTCACTGTCAAATGTAGATGGTTGGGAAGAAATATAAGGTTGATTGAAATTCAAATAAGCAAAATAAATTTGTTTTCAGGTTTCGAGGAACTTATAAGACCATTGCACCATGTGTATACATACATACATATATTCAAATATAATGGAATGGAAACCCTATTTGCATAAGCGATTCTGTTCATCGATTATTCCTATTGGGCCATAACGTAAATAAAGAAATCTAAATAAGAAGATACATATATGTTTATATTTATTAAACACAACAAATATCATGTTAAGTTTGAGTATTCATTTCGAAAGAAAAACAATATGTACATATGTATGTATGTATGTATCTGTGCAAATGTAGATTGATTGGTGTAGGGTATACACAGACTATACACGACTAGATATACAAATTTTGCCAAGAATAAATGAATGAATGAAATGCGTTCTAAACAAATTCGCAATTCTAAATGTAAAGTGGGGGAAAGAGCAAATTGCAAAGATTTTACTTTGAAATTGGACAGATTTAATACAAACAAAAAATTCCAGCGAAATGGAATCAATTTGTAGGCACTTCAATGGAATAGAACTTAAATGGACGCTTTTGGCGCCTTCACAAAATTAGTAAATAAGAAATAAACAAATGCGCATCAACAATTTGCTTGCCCTGGACCAGGTAGAGTTGTATGGGCGTGTGCAAGAGTGTGAGTGTGTGTGTGTATGAGTGTATGAGTGGTGTGAATATCGTGTGCGCATTGGAATTTCAAGCAGCTCCGTGCAAGGTCAGCAACACTGCCCATTCCAGTTACAATAACTGGCGCCTCTCTGCTCGTCGCTTCTGCGATTAAGCAAACAATGAACTTTGCGTCAGCTGGAGGAAGTCTAATTTAAGCACCAAATTGGCACAGTTGAGAGAGGGAGATAATGGAAGAGTCAGTCGGCAGAGAGACCAAAGATCTTTTCCTACTGTAAACTCGTTTTGCGAATACATATGCATATCTACATGTACGCATGCATAGCTTAACAGACACTGTGAAATGCAGCAATGGCAACAACAAAAACAACGGCAATAAGAAGAGCACCAAACGGAAATCACTTTCCCTACTAAATGCAGCGCAAGCGAGAAATTAAACAGCAACGAAGAAGTATATAATGGCAGAGTAAGAGAGAGCAAGCGCGACGGCATGAACGTGTAGCGTTTGTTGTTGCAACCACTTGCTACACAACGCAAAGCAATACAAACACATACACGCACACAAGCAAATGTATTGCTTCCACTTCCCCATGCCAGTTGTTTTTGTTTTTTTTTTTTTTTTGTTGGTTGTGTGTTGTTATTGTTTGATACCGAGAGCACAGTGAGCGACTATATAGGAATTTATTGCGTTTGCATTGCACTATATACCCTGTTTATATTTACATATAGCACGTGCTACATACACATTTAAGAATGTTCACAATATTTGCAAATTGTCAAACATTGCAACAGATTTATATGAAACACATTGCAACACACGCTTAATAAGCTCTACTCCTCACTCACTCATACACATTCACACAAGTGCACGCACACCTACACACATGGACAATTGAAAACACGCACGCAATATATGTAGTTTATTGTTGCGCTGTTGTATTTACACACAGCATTTTGCACAATATTAGGGCGTGTGTGTCATTTTGTTGTTAACGTATATGTATGTATACAATTGATTCAACAATTCTCTGTTTGTGCACTTACAAATTCTTGGTCTTGTTGTTCAACCGCTACCAACGACGCCATTTTACGAATGTGAAACAGTATCGCCGATTCGTATTCACCAGCTGTTTTGCGCGCAAAGTTGGCTGCGAACGCATACGTATGCTACGTTAAGTGGGCTGCGAACACATCGTCACCGATTTTCTTGTCGATAGACTTTTAACACTGATTTTTTTAAAGACAAATTAACATGCGTCAGCCCATTTAAATCTAATAAGAATTAATGTATAAAAAAATAGGAGTACAATTTGTATAGAGAAAATTGGTTCTATAAACACAAACGTATATGTTTTTTTGAATATCGAGATAAAAAACAAATAAAATGTAAATACAAATTTATTTTTGCCAGCCCTGTAAGACAACATCTGGTCATTACAGTAGCTTAACAGAAACGTTAACATTAAGATTGTATCCATTAAATGTACAGAATTAATGCAAAGAACAAGAAATACCTGACTAAAATGCCAAGCGTAAAATTGTAAAGTTTTCAATATTATAAATATATAGTATAAATTCAAAAGGAAACAATAACGACTACAAAGCGATAGCAACAATCCGACTGTCAATGCATATGCCAGTTGATAACGCTATCGACGCGTCGCCATCTGTGCAGTCAACAAAAACAGTGCAATTGCCAAAAAGTTTGTTTTGTTGTTACAAACAGAATCGCAGGTTCAGGTCAACGTGCTTAATATATTCAATAGCGAATTTCGTTTGTCCAGAAGCGGCGCTTAGCCAGGGATGCTGTTGTCAACGTCAGCTGTGCTAATTTGACTGTGTTTGTTAGAGTGAAAGAGAGAGGGAGAGAGAAAGAGAGTGAAAAGAGAGCGAGGCAGCGCTTTAAAGTGCGGAGAAGAAACAAGGTATGTAGTACATCTAACATACAACATGAACGTGCGGCACCTGCTTGCCCCCATGTAACGCCCTCGCCCTGGCCCTTGTGTTTTTTTTTCTTTCACATATTCGCCTTTGCCGTTTGCGTCTTCTGTCTTTCGTTCTTTTCTTCTTTCTTTTATTTAATGAATTATTAAACGTGCAACTACAGTTATTGTAGGGAGTGCCAGCCCGCCCATTAGTTGCTCGTTTTTGGTCACGGCTTGAGGCGAGTCATTTTTATAATTAAATCAAATTTTGTGTGTGACTGTGTGTGTGTGTGTGTGTGTGTGTGTGTGTGTGTGTGTGTGTGTGTGTTGCGTTGTCAACCTTGAGTTTTTCCGGAGAACAAAACACATTGCCATTAACTACGTTTAATGTCCGCAATTTGATATAAACAAACGCATAATTTCTCAATTACAATTGCCAACAGCTGTCGCATCCAATCCCGCCCTAATCGTCGCCAGTTGCTCGTTGCCTGTTACCCGTTTCCCGTGTTGCCAATTTCTGAAAGCATTCAGTTAGGCCAGAAGCATGCGCTTCAATAAATCGGAGCTGGCTAGCTTGGCAACCAATTCCTCAACCAGATTCGACAAAGAGGGCCTGCTGATCCTAACTGAGCGCCAGGAGGGAATCTTTCGGCGCACCGATGGTGAGTGGAAGCCAGTCTTAATCATTAACTGCCCCTAGCCACAAAAGCTCACACGCACACGCACACGTACACACTCATATACAACATATTTATTTTTGTCTTCACTTGCGGGTTCTTTATTAAACCTCCATTTTATATCCATTACTTTGATTACCCTAGATTCCCGCTTATCACCCACACTTATCACAGACACACACACACACACACATACAAACACATACTCAGATTCACACACCACACCACACTCCACCCCACCCCACCCCACAATGGATCAGTAGCTCTTCCACGCTCTTCACTCACTCACCATTTGCTTATGCACTTTTGCCATCTCTCTTTCTCTTTCCTTCTCGCTTTGCCCGCCTCCAAATACAGTTAAACTGGAATGCTGGTGCAAGCTGCGCGGAAATTTGCTTTTCTATCTAAAGGACAAGAATCCCAAATCTTCAGTTGCTGGAGTTCTAGTGCTGACGGACTGTCGTCCACGCATACACCATGAGGAGCCCGAGCTGGAGGGCTACGTGTTTGATCTAGGTGAGTGAATAGCCTCCATATGGGTATAATCTATAGATGTACGACTAAACAAATTTGTTTGCAGACTTTAAGGATAGCCCGCCGCAACGGATCGTCACGTACAGTGCGGCAGATCGGCTTGACTGGGTGCGCAGCATTGAGGCGTGCTCCAACGATCAGATTGAGTTACAAATCAAACAACTGAAGGATCAGATTGTTGCAGCCACCGCGACCAAGTTGCCGGCCTCAACAAGCACAGCAATGGGCAATCGCATTGATCAGGGTTTGCCGTTGCCGCCAACATTGTCATCCGACATTTGGCCAACAACGAGATCAACCGTTACGGTAGAGGCGCCCTTTGAAGGTGATCTAATACAGTTCTAAGCTGGAACTGCCCCAAGTTGGAAGTTGTTTCTTTCCCTAATATCGTTTTTGTTTTCCGTTCAACTGACCAGGAATAACCAAAGAAAAATTAACCATGATCTATGTTAAACTCCTAGTTTGTAAACCATCAAAATTTATATATCTCATTTCGATATTTTATGCACACTCGCACACGTCTAACCTAATCGAACACACACACACACACAGACACACACACAGCACACACACACACAGTATAACTAAATTTTGTGCCTAGTTAATTATTTCGTGTGCCGCTTTGCCTTTAATCGTTATACACAGAATTTCTAGTCGAAAAGGAACCAAAGATAACGGTAAACATAAGTTTACAACGATTCCTGGTTAATGTGAATCCTATTGAGCTATAAGCAGATTTCCTATAAAAAAAAAAAATTTTAAATGCAGTCTTAATTGTGTTTGTGACAGGCAGATGAAGGCGTGTATATAATTATATAGTTAGGGAATATCTTATATATGTACCTTGCATAGAACAAATCCCTCTCAAAATCTAATCTCTTGGTCTTAAAGTCGATAATAAATCGCGATCTCGTGCTTTACACAGATTTTGCATATTTCCATTTTTTTGTTTGTTTTGCTGAATGTACACATTCGAATGCTACATGCATACCCTGTAAATTTCAAACTTTAATATAATAATACACATTAATTAAGCTTTAAGCTATTACCCCTAAAGCTCGATTTGAAGAAAAGTTTCTGAATTGCTTAAGCTTTAAGATTTTCATCATAAAGAATTTGCTCGAAATTTCTATATGAAGAAATTTGTGGCTCGACAAAAAAATAGGGTCTAAGTAAACTACAGCAAATTTTGATATTAATTTATAAAATTAATTCTTGTAACCATTTAAGAGAGCTTTATGCAGTGTTAGAGCGAGAAAGAAATAGTCAAGTTAAAAGTTCTTAATTGTTAACCAAATCTGGAGTGAGTGAGTGAAAAATCATAAAAATTGAAAACAGATTACATTAAATCGAACCGAAATTATATAAAATATATTTTTAAGAATGTGTTTGAGGAACATTTTATTATTCTTTTTATCTTATCATCTCATACGAATTTAAAACCTACATTTTGTGGAAGCTAATTGTTTATGTATATATGTATATTATTAATATATATAGATTCATACTTGGCTATGATTTTTTCGACAGAGACAGACTGAGGGAGTGAGAAGTGAAATTTTATTCAAGGAATAAAGTTTATTTTATTTTTAAAAATGTAATCTACTGATTCGTTGTTCTTATTTTTTCGTAAAACTTTAAAACTTAACCATTCATTGAAGTCGTGATCATGTGGCAAAATCAAAACAAATCATTTTACTTCCACAGAATTCATTCAATTCCTCTCCGTCTTACAGATCTGGAGCTCTCGGAGCTACCCATATGCGAAACGGCGATCTCTTGTGATAATCTGCCACTCGACTATTTCGGCCGGCCGCCCAATCCCCGTGTCGTCTGCTCGGTGCTGCAGCCCGGCGAGGATTGCCTATGGCGCCAGCACGCACGCACCGAGCTACTGGAGCGGACGCGAGCACCGAATTTTTTGTGCACCATGCGCTTCCTGCGCAGCGTCGGCTTCAAGTCATCGACGCTGCTGCGCTTCACCGTGCACGATGTCCGGGAACGCGTCTCCCTGACCTCGTTGCCTCTGGGCCATGCCGACGTGGCACTGGGCGTAATACAGGATGCGACGCGCCTTCGTCTGCCACTGAGCTCCCCAACCGGCGAATGTGGCTCCATAACGCTTGCCTCCTGGGCCCCCGATTCCACCATCGAGATGAATCCAGCCACTGGCCTGGACGTGGCCATTAATGGACTGACGCAGCCCACGCCCCCACGCTCCAGCACGCAATTCTTTCAGCAGGCAACAGCCATCAACAGTGTCGTCCGGCCCAAGGGTGAGTTCCACTCTAATGAGTCCACTGAAAATATTTTGTTACTGATTCGATGATTCTCTTTTAGGCCATCGTCGCACTCAGTCGCTGCCGCTGAAGCTGGGCGTCCGTCTCTTCGTGCCACAGCAGTGCGGAGTGACGCGCGTTTGCGCCAGTCCCTACCAGCACTCGTATCGTCTCCATTCGCTGCTGGGCGCGGACATCAGTGTGCTGGAGACCCTGCTGGAGTCGCGGCTCTGCTGCGTGGTGCCGCAGCAGTTGATCTCCATATGGATACAGCGGGAGAAGGAGCTGCTCCAGGAGATCTCCGGCATGGGCGAGCTGAGCGGCGAGTGGCGCTGGCGTCAAATGAATCTGCTGGAGGAGCATCTGCGCCTGCTCAAGGATTACTCGCAGGCCAAGCAGAACATTCAGCAACTCATTCGTGACGGTGTCTATTACAAACGCTCAGCGGCCAAAACGGACGAGGCCCTCGAATTTCTGCCCGTCAATCTTCACGTGCAGCGCATGTGGGCCCAAAACGATGCACTGCAGCGCCGCGGCGTCCTGGACATTGTTACCGTGGGTGCCTTCACACGCCACGATGCCAAAGGTCGCAAGTGCGGCGGACTTATTAAGTGAGTTAAATCCATCCATCATGAATCTGTGAAGAAATTGAATCCTCACCTATGCCACTTACTTCCCCTATTGATAGGCTTCTGCAAGAGAGCAAGTCCTGGAAGCTGGAGCAGAGCAACGCGTGCAAAGTGCAGGCGGCCGACGATGCCGTCCAGGCAACCAAACAGCTCCGCAAGGAGATCGTGGAGCTGATGTCCCAACTGTTGCAGTTGGCTAGTCAACGGAGTTCCCGGGACATGATGCCGCTGTGCAACAAGATGGTGAACAAGACGCAGACGCTGCTCAACATCTGGGAGCCGAGCATTGTGGAGGAGGCGGTGACCTTCATTGAACGCCATCGCATTATCGAGGAGCCAGAGAATGAGCTAATGGAGCCGATGTCTCCATTCCGCACAATCACACAGCAGCTAACCGCATTGGAGCTCAAGTCACCGGAACTGGAGGATTTTGCAACGCCCGTGGTGGCGCCGCCGGACCTGTGGCCACGCAGCCAGCCGCTGATGCGCTCCAACAGCTGGCATCCGAGCAACACGTCGCCGTCGAGCTCGCTGGACATCAATGCGATTGATACGCTGCAGCACGCGGTCAAGTGCTACAATGCACACCTGCGCAGTCTCGAGCAGCATCCCGCTGCGCCCCAGACACCGTGCGAGCAACCGGACGAGGCCACATATCAATCCCTGCCGCCCAACTGGGAGGGCGTTACTCCCACATTGACGGCGTCAGCGCTGGCGCCGATGCAAACATTCGATCTGGATGAAGATGTGCAGCTAACACGGCCGACAACCGCCAGCTTTCTGGACACCAAATTGATGAGCTCCTCGCCATCGGCGAACTACTATCGGCCCACAGAGGAGCCGGAGCCACTGGATCTAACCCAGCTGAACATCGAGGCCAGCGTAATGTGTCTGGTCAGCAAGCTGAAGTTCTTCTGTGGCCGTTGCGACAGTCCCGCCATCCGGCTGCGTCATCCCAAGGTGCCGCTGAAGCGCGAGGGCTTCACCGTGGTGCCGCAGCAGACGCCCGATGTGATAGCTGCTCCCAAGGAGCCGCCGCAGCAGCTGAAACTTGACCTGGCACCAGGTCCTACACTGGTCACGGAGCCGGCACCAGCACCCAAGAAGGGCAACAAATTTACCGACGGACTCGATCTTTCACTGACCACCGATTGGGTGGGCGAGCTGCGTCCCAGCATGCGCAAACTGCGCCATGCCATGGATCGGCTTCTAAAAACGGCGCGGCTCATGCATTCCGTGCAGCGACTGCATCAGGATGTCCGCTGCAATCGCCTCCAGGCGAGCATCACCTATCGCCGGGATGTCTGCTTCTCGCAGGCGGTAAGTGTCCCAATCGTAATCCTAGCAGCAGGCAGTTAGCACAGAGAGGCTAGAGAACACTTCATTCTCCCTAATAGAAGATTTCATTGCTCTTCAGACAGAAGCTTAGCTTTATTTTCGACTGATTGCTTATTGATTGAGCATGATTGAGCATGATTGAGCGCCCATTTATATGGAGGTTCGGAGTAGAGCAAACGCGCTCACCTTTTATTTCAATAACTGTACAATTCAGCAATAGAAAAGTTTCTTATGCCTTACCTCGTTTTAGTCCAGATTTTCCCATATGCCAAAATAGTTCATACTAGAATAATCTTTAGATATAGAGCTCCCATTTGACCGACTCGGCTATAAATATCATTGCCTGACCCAGCTTAATAGTAATTTAACTATATCTTATACCTATGCCTATGACATCATTTATTTTATTTAACTGTTAAATTAAATAGTAGCAGTTTCTTATTTATCCCCTTCTATATATGTCCATGTAACATAGAAAACAATTAAGAATAAGGTTTTGATATACAGTCAAAGTTTTATGCGATAAGAATTTCAATTAATTCAGATCCACTTTTCATTAAACTAATATATATACATATATATATATATATATATATATATTATAGAATCCTATTTGGAATTTATTGCATTGTCCAGCTGAATAGTTGATGAGCTGTTCATTAGATATATACATAGACCTATACATTAGACCTATGACAATGCCCTCCACCTTCGACCTCCTAAAAGTAATACAAATATTTAATTGCAATCGATTTGATCCACAGTTAACGGCGCTGGTCAGCGGCTTAATGCTCCGTCTGTGGGGCCGGGAGCTGGATGCTGGCTATTTGTCGCTGCTGCGGGAACTCGGACCGCTGGCCTACTTCGAGGGGCTGCTATCGCTGTACGGCGCTGAGGCGGATATGTGGAGCGACATGTGCATCGCCATTGAGGATCTGTCAGCGGTTAGCTTCACTTTGGTGGCGCCTGTCCAGGGCGATGAGACGCCCACGCCGCGCATAACGGGCTCGCGGCAGGCACTAGAAGTGCGGCTGCCAGTGCCGGAGCACGTGCTGCCCGCCTGTGGCCGGACTCCACTAAGCTTTAAAATCACACCCGTTTTCTTTAACATTGGCATCAACGAGAAGGCAACGCTTGGGCAGACGCGTGAGCAGCATCGCTCCAATCTGGACAACTATTTGCGCCTGAGCCAATACTTTGGTCGATATCGCAAGTTAGGATTAAACGCCACATGCGCTGCGGTCGCCAGCTCCACGGAATCGGATGCACTGCAATCCCTGCTCGGCTATATGGAGCAACAGCTGCGGGACAATGTGTCGAAAAATGTTAAGATATTGCATTTGGCGGAGGACGCCTGCCGTTTGATGGGAGGACTGCGTTTTACGTCCTGCAAGAGTGCCAAGGATCGCACCGGTATGGCCGTCACCCTTGAGCAATGTCGCGTTCTAGTCCGCGAATTCCAGCTCCCTGCTAAACATGTGCCCTACGCCCTAAGCACCATGCGCAGGTTGTATTCCATTAGCCCTGATTTTTTTTAAATCAATAAATTACTAATTGTGGTTTCTCTTTCAGCGAGGGAACACGCATGGATAATGTCTTCAAGAACATTGGCAAGCACAAATACGCTTTTAATCTGCCTCAGGTGATTATGCTGCCGGCCATGTATAGGCCACCAGTTGGTGCCTATGGCAAGGCTCAAACCTAAGCAGCTGCAAACCTTCCAGTTACAAAATTGTTTTAAGCTAAGTTCTAGCAGGTGACAAGTACTTATGAGCAACATACATATATGTATATATATATATATATGTGTATATATACAAATATATATATAGGATATAAACTGTGCCAAAAATCAAACAAATAAATCAACACTTGCACAATGCAAGCATAAAACAAATTATAAACTAATTAAATTAGAGCATCACAAAAAGTAACTGAAAGAAAAAGATCGATATGACGCCTTCGCCTGCAGGCGAAATGTTTGTTAAACTTATTGAACAATTAGAAATATATAGGATTAGCTTTCCTCTATTTATATACGTATTTATTTAAACTATTATGTAATTCATACAATCGATATACTCGGCATGTTACTTGTAGAAGCGCATCATGTACTTCATTGATTCAATTCCATGTACTTCCAGCATACGAAAGCAAATTGTTAACCAAGATACAAAATAAAACCAAAAATCATACAACGATTAACAAATGCCCACCAGGTGTATATATATTTATAAATTGCGATTTAGTAGTCCTGCACACGTCCGGTGCCCAGTCGCCGTTTACGGATCTCCGTTTTAAGCCAGGAGGGCACATTGCGTATGGGATGGGCGTTAGGAAAGCGTAACGGCTGCTCAGGACCTTCGAAGGGATGCGTCTCCGAAAGCTTGCGCTGCAGATACTCCTTGTTCACCTGTTTGATATCACGATGCTTGTCCATGTACAAATTGAACGGCTGCTTCAGCGGGAAGAACTTCTGATCCGCCAGATATGGCTTCGGAAAGTCGTATTCATATACCGGCTCCTTGAGCTCTGCAAGGAATGACTGATAATAAAAATCCATCCAAATGTATACATATCTATGAGCAAGAGCTTACGCAGCACATCATGATAAAATTGTGTAAGGGATTCATCCCAGTTGGTCTGGTAGAAGGAGAGACCCGCCGGTGTCAGATTATCCTGGTGCTTGCGATAAAAGTCAAGTGTGCTAAATGTACGCTTCTCCAGGTTGCTGTAATCCTTCGCATCCAGTTTGTGCTCGCTCAGATCCAGGCGTGTTTGCTGCTTGTAGAGCACAAATACCATTCGCTGATATCCCAAGCCCTTGGGTGGAAACGGCGGTAAATAGTCGGCCAACACTTCGCCCTCGCCAATATTGCCATTGGGGATGTTGGCACTAAAAAATTATATGTATTAGTACAAGGCGTGGGACAACTCGACTTTTGGAAACCCACATAAACCAGTGCAGACACTCAGCTGAAGGATTGGTATAGTGTGCATCGGGATTGGTGGCCAGCAGGGTCCAGTAGCTGTCACCCTGCGCTGCTTTGCCCGTAATGGGATCCAATTGGCCATCAAAGCTGACCAACGGTGACTTCGACGCCTCTGAGGGCTTAATAACATTGCCATTGTAGACGGGACTCAAGTTGTCGCCATCGAGCTCATAGCGTATGCTCAGCGGCACGCGTGGCACAAAGTAGGCGCTGCCAAACAGATGCTCAAAGATCCCATAGTGATCGGCCAGCAGACGCAGATCATGCTGGCCCGTCGTCTGCACGTAAGTATCCTGCACCTTGTCCAGATCGATAAGCACTGTGCACACAATAAGCAGAAGATTAATATATTTAAGGCGGCGAGTTCCTTAGACTAACTACTTGCATTTATTGCTACGCGCCAACTGCTCCAGTTCCTTGCTGGCACGCTGTGCCTTCAGATGTTCCAGGCGCGTCTTCAACTGTGCCGAACGCGAAGGCTTCAGCTGCGGGAAGCCAATGTTAATGCGGGCCACTACCTCGGGATCGGTGACGTTATCATCTGTGCATAAGGAGCAACAATTGTTAGTAAGTTACTTGCGATCGAGCTGGTTACATCAACAATTGGACTTACCTTGCAGCCGCTGCTCCAGAGTTCGTGCCACACCGGGCGGCTTGCCACGCAGTGTGTGCCCCTGGCGTGCTGTTAAATTACAAAGCAGCAGCGTTGTTGCTTGTGTGCCACGCAAGCTGCAATTTACGCCGCTTTTCATTAATAAATTACTAAAAGACATTGTGTTTTATAAGAAGGCGGTCCTCGCGTTTTCATCAACTGCACAGCTGACGATGGTCGAAAATCGATAGGCCGATAGTTGCTCGGAGTCAGTGTTGGGCAATGTTCGGTTTGTTTAATACCATTTTGTATGATCTGGCAGCTCCAACCAGCAAATTCACGTTAGATTATTCAAATTTTCTTATTTGAATGATGGAAACTCTAACGTATTTCTACCGCCCGATATTAAAAGCAATGATTTTATTGTTGCATAATGTGTGCTTATTTTAACCTTAACAGCATCTTTAATGTTTTTTATTTCCCAAATTTGGCCTTATGGGTTTTTTGCTGAGTTTTTTTTTAGAAAATAATTTTTACTTTCATGCTTTTCACAAGCAAATAATTTATAAAAGTATTTTGTTATTACGCGTTATAGTATTTGCTGTTTTCTTTCATCATATAAAGGGCATAATACTAATGTAATAAGCGGGCCGTATTGTTTTTCTGTTTGCCTTTTTCCATAATTTCCGGTTAAGGTTAAACTATGTTTGAACATTGAAACTTTATCCCTGGCGTAATGTCATAGAAGTGTCCAATAGAAATCGGAGTGTACTGCTATTAACGTCATTACACAGATAGAAATACATTCCGTTAATTGATTGTATATATGCTTGTTTGTATGTATGCAAATGCAAAGATATACAGCCAGATATGCTCTCACACTCTACTTTGTATTCATTTCTAGTCTAGCGGATAAAACTGCGCAGCACTGATTGCGAGTGCCGGTGACGAGCCTCCTACACATACACACACACATACACATGCCCTCAGCAGCGTATGCTACATATGCATATATGTACATTAGTGGGCGTTGTTATACGAACATATAGGCACAACAAACCCGTTTGCATGCCTGCCGTATAACAGTTTGTTGCGGCAGTCGCTGCCGCCGCAGCGGTCGTTGTTGCGTCGGCGCTCGAAAAGGACAAACTCAAGGGCAATTCATTGTACAGGACAGAGCAAACCGAACAAGGGCTCGTCATCAGAGCTGCGCCAATAGGTGAATGTGAAATTCAGGCAAATAAAAAGCCTAAAATAAATACGTATATTCGCCAAGGAAAGCAATGCAAACATAAATACATGTATGCATAAATGTATCTATATATACGTGTGTGTGTGTGTGTATGTGTGTAACTAACTGGAGCGATTACACAATCGCAATCCGGCATTGCCGCATACGTCATGGCGCCACCCAACGGCCTTACCACTAAACTTGAGAGTTTGACATTTGTGAGCTGCCCACGCCGCCAAAAACGCCCACACTCAAGCTCTCACGCACACATAGACGCACACGCACACGCACACGCACACGCACACGCACACGCACACGCACACGCACACGCACACGCGTACGCATAACCTCGCTCGCACTCTCATACTCATACTCTTATACTATAAATATTTGAGGTTAGGTTCTAGCTAGCTAATAATATTGAAACATATAAAATATTTAATTGCAATCATATTGCCAAAAGCGGAAGCCAATGCCAATTCTCTTATCAATCGTAAATGCTGTCATTCGACTTTTTCTACGTATTGACACTTGTCGCCAGCTTCAGTATATTTCAATTTTCTCTCTCTCAAAAAAAAAAAAAAAACTGAATAAATGAACAAAATTTTCCACTGCGCACGCACTGTAACCGGGAATCAGTTCTAGCCGGTTAGCTTCTTCCTGCGTCGACTGCTGCCACAGTTTCTTTAGCCGGTTGTGGCAAGTGGATATTGATTAGGTCTGGCATCATTTGCTGCTTTCCTTTGTGTTGCTTCGCTTCACTTTGCTTTGCTTTGCTTTGCTTTGCTTTCCTTTGCGTTGCTTTGCTAACCCCTTCAATCAGCTGACCTTCTACTGCGCTGTCCTTCTCCCACTCCCAGCTAAGCACATTTCTTTTGTCCGAATTCTCGGGAAACAAATCGTTGTTAATGATATACGTATTACTCAGATACCAAGCATTTGTATGTGCAATTTCCCACATTTATACCCCTCCAACACATCCAGAGTCCACTTAGTTGCTGATTATTGATAAGCTACGCGTCCGGGACACTTGAACAATTGCCCATTTGGGCAATCAGGCGGCGTAAATAGGCACATATACATATATGATAAATACATCTATAGATCGTACTATACCGCTCGTTAAGTGGTCTAGATATATGTATGTATACACCCAGGTAGGTAAAGGTATTTATATGCAGCCATTTGATAAGGATCTAGGTTTTATTTTTATACAATATACAATATACAATATACAATATACAATATACAATATATGCACTACTATATGCTATATGTGTGTATATATTCTACCCCATTGGGCGCTATTTGAAGTGCCGATTATCGCTCGATGAGTGTGTTTAGCAAAACATGAATTAATTTGAGAGACAGAGCAGTGAATCAAAAAGGTCCCTGACCGTCCTTATCAATAGCAACTTTTACAGTTTCATTTTCACTTTCATCCAACGGTCGGTAATTGGCGCCGATTGCATCAAATTGTCTCGTATGCCCCTCAAAGTCGGGTTTATTGCATCAATGCACACAAATTAGTAACTAGCAGTATATATGTATTTATGTACATATATATGTATATGTATGTATAGTATAGGATAAGCAACTATGGACAATATGCGCTACAGTTCTTTATCAATGAACGTTGCCTCGTTACTCTTTAAGTAAAAAACTAGCTAGGAACCAACTTTTCTCTATACGTAACTTATTAGGTAATACGAGCTATTCCTTCTTCTTCTTAACCAATCCCAACTGAACAGCATAATAGTAGTAGTTATAATATTTATACTACTAAACAAAAGTAATAATAGTAGTAGTAGTAAAGTAGTCGTAATAAAAAGTAATAGTAGTAATAGTAGTAGTAATAAAAAGTAATAGTAGTAATACTAGTAATGAAAAGTAATAGTAGTAGTAAAAATAAAAGTAGTAATAGTAGTAGTACTAAAAAGTGATAGTAGCAGTAATAAAAATTAATAGTAGTAATAGTAGTAATAGTAGTAGTAATAAAAAGTAATAGTAGTAGTAAAAAAAATAAAAGTAGTAATAGTAGTAGTAATGAAAAGTAATAGTAGCAGTAATAAAAAGGAATAGTAGTAATAGTAGTAGTAATAAAAAGTAATAGTAGTAATGGTAGTCGTAATAAAAAGTAATAGTAGTAGTAAAAATAAAAGTAGTAATAGTAGTAGTAATAAAAAGTAATAGTAGTAATGGTAGTCGTAATAAAAAGTAATAGTAGCAGTAAAAATAAAAGTAGTAATAGTAGTAGTAATAAAAAGTAATAGTAGTAATGGTAGTCGTAATAAAAAGTAATAGTAGTAGTAATAAAAAGTAATAGTAGTAATGGTAGTCGTAATAAAAAGCAATAATAGTAGTAAAAAAAAAGGAAAAGTAGTAATAAGAAGAAATAATAGTAGTAGAAATAAAAAGTAATAGTTGTAATAGTAGTAGTAATGAAAAGTAATAGTAGTAGTAATAAAAAGTTATAGTAGTAATAGTAGTAGTAATAAAAAGTAATAGTAGTAGTAAAAAAAGTAAAAGTAGTAATAATAAGAAGTAATAGTTGTAATCCAGCTTAACTCGTCAATAGATTATCGTTATATGTACATATAATACATATATACGTATGTACATATGTACATACAATAATCTACTTACAAACATATGTACATACGTACATATATGATGTATATATTATTGTAATACCAGGCTTAAAGTTTGTTCGGCTCAAGACAGGTTTATACAAGTAGTTCTTGAATGTGCTCATATATGTATGTATGTATGTATGTATGTATGTATGTTTGGGAAAATTACATACTACCAGCTGGAGATTTACTCGCCACTTGCCATTCGACAAGTCTGAACACGTTACTCGCTGCTTTGTTTAAGCAACTAACTATTGAAAGTTTAATCTCATTGGCAACAACAAATTGTATCGTTATTGATAAATTAGTAACGGGAAGTTTACTCGCTACTCGTTACTCGCTACTCATTGGCATCTTCTTCCTCTTCTTCTTCTGGCCATGTGCTATCACCTGTAGTGTACTTCAGCTGTCATTGTGACATTTTGTTTTGACATTTACTTATCACACTTTTGCGACAACATTTTTAATAACCAACACACACACACACACACACACACACACACACACACACATAGACACACATACAGTTGACCCGCCGCCCCCAGTGCCGACAGCTATCGTAAATTCTACGTAACACTCGCTCTGAAATTCGCATACCACAATCCCCGATCGCATTGTCTATATGGCCACCTATAAATGTGTTTTATTGTTTATAATCATAAACAAGATTGTGCCACGAGCTGTTTACGTTGACATCTGTGTCTTTATACACACATGCACACATACATATGTATGTATCTGATTATGAATATGTGATGCTATCAATGTGTGTGTGTGTGTGTGTGTGTGTGTGTACATAAACATACATATTATAGACACCACCTTGACTGGGATCGTCTTGATTTTTGACAGAGCCGGCGGATACGTGTTATCTGCGCAGTGCGACGATCTGGCAACGCTCGTGCCGTTCCACACTGTGAGTGGCCATCGGGCCAGCAGTTACAATCGGTCGAGCGTCATTTTCATGAACTTTGCCTACACACACACCCACACACCCCACCACACACACACACACACACACACACAATTGCATGCAGTTGTATGTTTGTATGCGTAACTGCATATTGCGCAGTATTTACAGCAAAATTGCCACTCATCCAATCGTCGTCTCCCATTCCGTTCTCAAATGGTCAATGAGACGTAACCAAATCTGACTTTGTAGTAGATACACCCATACACACATACATGCACACACATACATAGGTATACCAATGCTTGGGATCCCATTTAATAAATGCATATACTAGATACTATTTTGTATACTCAATTTCGTTTGCAGAGTGTCTGGTAAAGGCATCAGCCTAGCCCATTAAATAAATATTGATTCTTGATCAGTCATGCGATTCAGTCATACGACTGTGTATACATTTTAAGGATAATTAATGATATAGCAAAAAGTCTTGGGGTAACATTTTTCTCAGTGTCTGCCTTAGAATTGTAGTTAAAAAAAAGTTAAGCGTATTTATTCAGTTATTTTATAAATTATCATAAATGGAGATAGGAATTTGTATACCCATTGAAAACGAAAAAGCCGAGTATAATATTTTTCGCAGAGATTTTGTGGCTTTTGTTCTAATAGTTAACTCTGTTCTGTCGACTTGCTTAAAAAACTTAAGAGTCTAAAATATGTATTTTACTACTAAAAACTAATCCATTTCAAGTTGTCATTCTATAAATTTTAACTGCATGTAAACTCTAATTTTTTCTTTGATATGTTCGAAATTAGCAATTTTTGGAAACTTTTTAGCTTTATTCGAACTTTTCATTTTTTTTTTGAAGAACTTGAGAAAAAAGATAAATATAAATAGTATTGTAACATCTATTTTCATTGAAATAAACTGAAACTGTGCTGTATATATAACTGTTGATTGCATCTCAATTAGCTGTAACGATCCACAGTGCGATCTTATTTCATTTCCCAGTTATTCTTTGAACCACTTTAAGCGAATGCAATTCGATTCGATGCGATTCGTAGACAATAACAAAATAGTTGCTAAATGACGAACCGAAATAATTTCGTTGAATGAATGATCGATTGTTTATAAACAATGATTATGCATAAACAACAAGCTCACATATACACATTTACATAAATGCATACTACTTACTACCAGATGTTAAAGTAACGGGACTCAACGAATGACCTGCAATAAACTCAAATATGCAACTCGATCGCTCACCTATTCAGCATATTTGTGAATCAAGTCTCGATTTCGTTCAACTGAGTACGTAAACTAATATGCCCGACCCACCTACATACATATATATGTATGTATGAATGCATACATACATATTTACATATGTGAGAAATGCAGAAACGTGATCTATTCCATGTGGGTCTCACTGACACTTTTCGTGGTTATCAGCCAAATGTGGTTGTTGTTTCAGTTAGTGCTATACCTTGTTATTGTTTACTGTTATTATGTATGTATATGCATACATATGTATTACATGTATGTGTGTATGAGTGTGTGTATGTGTGTATGCATGTGGCTTGTTTGCGTTCTTTAATTAATAGGTCCCCATGTGGCAAGGTGTATAATTATTGTCACACACACACACGTACACACACACATGTACGTAAATTAAACGTATCAGGTATAGCCAGACAAATTGCGATCTGTAATTTTTTAGCAGCACAAGATCTCCATTACAATACAAATTGATATCATTATATTTCCGTCCAGGGGGAACTACGTACCAAATTTGTTATAAATGTCTATATATATGTATATAATATATATATATTTATACATATATATGTATGTCTATATATAACTTAATTTGTAGATCTGTTTATAAGTCTGGGCTTTGAGGCTTCGCAAGCAGCGCAAATTGATTCAAGTGCTTCGTTGATATAATAAAAATGTATCCCATGCATTTCTCTAGCCGCATCTATCAAAAACATTAATTGAACAAATTTATATATATAAACACATATGTATATATGTATATATAAGGCATGTAGTTCAAGGCGGTTCCCTCCGGGAACTTTTGGGTACGCGTCGCTCAATTATTTTGTGTTGGTTGCCAACCAATTGGTTAGTTAAGTGTCTGGGAGCCTCCAACTCAATCAATCAAGATCTGGACATGGCCATGATCTTGTAAGATCTGGAAATAACCGTATCGCAATAGACTATAGAGCAGCCTCGACTTGGGTTATCGGTTATCGGTTATCAGTAATCGGCTATTAAGCATCTCACTTTCATTTGACCTCGTAATGCTCGTTCCGCTCCATTGATAGGTGACAAACATAACGGATCTGATGCTTACATGAGCATACATATATATATTGTACAATCTTTTATTTGAGAACTTAAGTTTATTCTATGCGATCATCAATCATTATCAAAGAAAGCTTATCTAAGCTAAAAAAAAAAAAACTGCTGTTTAGCATATTCTATTACGCATAATCTAAAGCAATAATTCTTAGAGTAATATTCTAAATTTGTTGTACTTTATATATAAATATATATAATTTATGACATATTCCTTATTCACTCTATGGTTTTTTTTTTTTTTTTTGACAGCTTTGCAGCTGTTCTCTTAACTCGCTGGTTTTTCACCTTTCCGTGCTAATTGCAATATATAATTAAAAACAGTTTGCACACGGGTAACGGGTAATTTGCAATAAAACAAAATATTAAGAATTATCGTTTAAGACATAAAAATATTACACGTCAACATATGTATGTATGGGCAATATTTCATTAAGTAATTTGAACCTCATCTTTTTTTTCTTAATGAGCTTAACATTTGTTTCTTTCCATATCTTATCTCACTTCCTTAACATCGGAATAACTCTTCAAAGTCTTGGATTTATATTTCTATATATGTATGCCTTGAAAAGTGTTCGAAAATCGAACATCAAACAGCGAAGTTAGCAGTAAATCCTTTTTATAGGGTATGGCGAAAGAGAAGCACAGCAGCTGCTTGTGCAAGTTCTTGTGCGTGCATAAGTGAGATCTTATAGAAGTAAGCCGGAATGCTTGAAACATTTGTTTGGCACAAAGTGCAGGGTAACTCATAGTCGGGCATAGACTGCGCATTCTCAAGTGTTAATAAAAAAAACATTGCAAGGCGCGAACAATAACAACGACCACTGAAAGCAACCGCGAGGAGAAAGAAGAAGAATAAGGAGTGAGAGGAGAAGAAGTGCAAAGACAGAAAGCTTGCAACTGTGAGGAAGAAGAAGACAGAAAGAGATCTGGAGTAGGAGCAGGTGGGAGTAGAGACGCGGGCAGCGCCCCCCATAAAACATTAAAAGCAGCACACAATCTAATTTGACAATAAAAATGTTTCCATACACATGCACAATAAACAAAAAAAAATTATGGAAAAAAAAACCAAACAAAAAAAGTCAAATTAAAAAAAAAACACACTAAATAATTTGCAGTTGTGTGTAATAAAATAATAACGGCAATCATTCAAAGAAAAAAAATTAACACAACAACAATGAGGAAACTGCGTCGCGGCTTTGATGTTGCTTTTTCATACCCTTAATAAAAATTATTTCGATTGCTATCAGTTAAATGTAACAGAAGATTTTGATTTCAAAAACAAAAAAAAATACAACATCTGCAAGGAAAAATAATGCTTAACTGATCTTGAACTTAAATTATATAGTATCTGGACTATAGAACCAATTTATCAGTAATAAATTCTCACTATACGGCCACTTTATATGTCTGCAAGGGTATTCGAAATTCGGCGTGCTGTAAAAACCCGTTATTTCTTTGTTTTTTTTTTGTATTTTGGCAAGCTATTGCCCAGTTGCCAATTTGAAGCATCATAATTATCTTTTTTTTGCTAGCTTAAGCTTTTGTGTGTTATCTTTCTGCATGACTGCTGACTATCTGTAATTAGTAGCTTTCGTTGTTGTTGTTGTTCAGTATGTATTTTTTTTCGTCATGCACCGATTGCAACAATTTTAACCTGACCAATCGTCGTCGTCTTATAGACTTACTTTCAAGTCCCCCATCTATTGTGCGCAATTAAGAATTGGGCAATATGTATTTATTTTTTTTTATAAGGTATTTAACTGCATTTCTTGGTGTATTGACTCAAGTCCATTTATGTTTGAGCAAGAGACTGAGCAACAATTAAGTTACTTTTAAGCTTACATTTTGGAGTTCATTAAACCAAATTACACTACCCTAAAGTTCCAATTTCATAAGCGACTCACTAAAACGCAACTCTAAGTTTGTTCGAACTATGGAGGATATACTACTTTAAAGCGAAATCCGCGTCGCATTCTCATAAAATATTTAGTAGTAATCAGAGTAGTCATACCATAGTGATAATCCTCGATAACCTTGAGCTCCGAAACATTGCCAAATGCGCAAATTTAATCAAAAACAACTAAATATGCCCTTGTCGGGTTGTGCAAGACTAGGAGATAACCTGAACCCCGGGCAGAGCTTATGTTCCAGCATTCTTGCTTTGTTTTATAAATGCGTATGCAAAATATCACACATACACACACGCACCGCTTGTTCTTCCCACAGCCACACAAAATGGAAAATTCGTTCATGAATAATATATACTTTGGTGTATAAAAAACGATTCGAAATGAGAAATTAAATATGCGATACATGAAATTTCTCTTAATGCCTATCTGGAAAGTGTTGGAAAAGCTGGATCCAATGATTCACTTTTTAAGTAAAGTTTTAAAATACAGATTTTTTGCAAGTTTTATAAAATTGATAGTGTGAATTAAAAAGATAAAACTTCCACAAACGTTTAAGTTCTGTGTGAAATAAACTTACCCTTTGCAAAGCTGGGTAGTAGGACGGCCAATAACAATGCAATTAGTGTCAAACGCCACTTTGGATATACACATGAGATAAGCACTGCTATCGACGTTATCAGATTGTTCAACGTTCAACGAGTATTACCGCTGTTGACTTTATTTATAGATAGTTCAGTGATATTAAGTATTTATTCGACCCAAAGCCAATTTCCATTAGTTAGTATCTATATATTTAATGCATAGAAAATATTGGACAAAATTAATTTTATTTATATACAGAACCTGTTTGTATTTTGATTTATAGCAAAAAGAAAAAACAGAGTTAAAAAATTCCAACTTTTATATAATGTCTCCCAATAGAGAAAATTGATAAAAAATTTAAGAAAATTAATTTATTTCTAAATGTATTTCCATCAAACTCAGCTTTACGGTTCTCCTAAATCAACTGCAAAAAGTAATTATTTCTGAAAAATGGCTCGAAGCTTAGGTAAAATTTATTTGGCATGTTAAAAATAGCCTTTCGTGTTTTGTATGTTTATCATTTTAAACTAATTTAAACTGCATTGTACGAAAAGTTACAAATTTTACAATTACAAAATATCCTTTGAGCTATGACTTCGAATGCACCATTTAAAGTGCATAGTATTCGTCTTCTGCGGACAAGCCTTTATTTAACGCAATTTACAATGCAAATTGTCTACTGGGCATACACATTTAATCCGTTCTCTCTCACACTCTCGCTCTCTAACCTCTCTCTTTAAGTTTGTCTGCAACAGGTGAAACAAAATCAAAACAATTTTTGTCGTGCTGAATACAAGTTTGTATGCATGAGTGTGCAACATGCAAACATAAATACACGCAAACATACATACAAAAATACAAATATAAGTATGTATGTATATGTATATATGTATGTACATACATACATATGTATGTACACTCATCTACTGACATATTCGACTAATAGTTTCCAATTACTATCTGCTAACTGTTTGTTGTACATACATACATATTTTCATATGTATGTACATATGTGTGTATCTCGAATCTCAATTTGTGTGGTCTGCATCCGCCGAGTGGTTGGCAATAACAACAACAACAACAACATCAATCGCGCGCGCTCTCTTTTTCATATGATTAAGTGCAATGTTTTCGTTATTGTTGGCACTCACATGATTCGTTTTCGTTTACGTTTTCACACTTTCAAGAACTGCATTTGGCATTTGGCATTTGCATAACCAGCACGAAAAGGAAGATAAACAGAGAGCATAACAACGAGAGAGAGAATGCTCGCCAATGAACTGAAGAGATCAGCGCAATTGCCGCCATCAGAGTTGCCAACTACTTTAATAGGAAGCATCAACAATAATTTTAACAGATATGCATGGGTATTTGTATGTTTATATAAAATGAAAAAGAAATTTTTAAAATTAAAATTTTTGTATTCAAAAACATATTAAAAATGCCTTGAGTAGAATATTAGTTGCATGCAATTTTTAAAAGCTACCCTGTACTTACCTTCAGTTAGATATGCCATCTGCAGTCTTAATTATAGGGTAATTGGCATCGCTTTAACGGCTATTCTTACTGTGAGTGGAAGTGCCTGTGCCTGTGCCTGTCACTTCGTTGCCCTTCACAATTGCTACTCTCTCCCCCTCTCTTACTCGCACTCTCTCCTTTAGCCGATCAGCCTGCGCTTGCCGTTAGCTTAATTGCGTATTTTGTTTTCATTCTATGCTGGGGTAATAAAAAAATGGCCAAGCATTATAACTACACATATTGCTCTTTAAATTTAGATATTTATTTTTACACTCTGTGTTTTCGATTTCTTTCATTTTATTGCCGCACAAAAACAAAGTGCGAAACAAGAGCAAAGCATATTTGCTAAATTGACGCTAAATTAACTCAAGATCGCGGCATAACAAAATGACAAAATGTCGAAGTATTTGCTGATAAATAGTTTCGGCGGCCTGTGCGGCCACTGACGCAGACGAACGAACGGTCAAGGATTATACATACATACATGCATATACATGTATATAGATAGATTATAGATACATAATATATATTAAATATATACATACATACATATGTATGTTTGTGGTTAGGCACTAAGCAAATAAGATCATATGGAAGTGTGTATGTTATACACATATGCATATGCATATGGATATTGCGGTAATAATTCCGGTTTATTTGTTGTATATGTATGTGTGTTGTGTTGTGTTCAAACAAGAGTGAAAAGAGGAAGATACATACATACACTTGTATACTTTTACTTACGTCTAACTATTGTTAATGGGTATAACAACTGCTGTTCATATTCAATAATTTTAGAGGAAGTGGATTTGGAAATATTATTGAATCGAGCGCTCTTACCTTTTCAGCTTCTAGCCTATATTGATATTGTTTTTTAGGATATCTGCTAGTCGAGTGTGTTCAGTGTATAATGTGGTATTAACACATCAAGCTTCAGATAATGGCAATCGCTTTTTAATGGCTAATGCCGCAAAGTAGCATTATCGATATCGCTCGCTTGCACATTAAGTATACGCCACGTAATCCACGTGAACTCCCTCTATTTATCAATCCATTTAACTGGCTCTTTGTCAATCTGATGAAGTCCGCCAATAATTTATTCATTTGTTTTAACGGCTGTTTGCAGTCTCTTTCATATGAATTATAGCAAAATAAAATAACGGCAAACAAACTTTGTAACAAACAGAAAATGTTAGAGCGGAACGAGCTTCTGTTCACTTTTTCGCTTACCTTGTCTAATAAACACATACACGTACACACACGTACACACACTAACGCACTTCAAAATGGAAGCTTCTCATTTCTAATTGATTTTTTTAATAATTTTTATTCAATTTTCAAATCATAAATATGACTTTTAACTGTCTAAATAGGAGGTACCCAAAATTGTAAATGTAATTAAGATCCGTAAATAACTGTCTAGAATAAACCTACCAAATTTGTAAAATATAGTCAAGTAATGATTGAAAAAAAAATTTTTATTGTTATTAAGAGAATCGTATGATATTCTAAAACATGAAAATAAATGTATTCTAAATTCTATAGCCAAGTTTGAACAAAACGATACATTTGAACGAATAATACCCTGAGGTTTCAGAAACTGAGAAACCCAATTGACCACTCACTCAGATCGAGTCACAAGTTTTCCTATGTAAAACCCATTTGTAGTTCCTCATCCCCCACATCAATCGTCGTCGTATTTCAATTTGCATTTGAATTTTTATTGCGTTCGCATTTAAATGATTCGCCAGGCTTTAAAACGTGAGCAGTACATTGCATTCTATATATAAGTCTGTACGTGGTGTCTATCTACATATGTGCATACATATAGTCAAACCAGTGCAGTATAGCTCTGGAGTCTCTCCGGTGGCTCTCTCACTCCTCGCTCTGGGTCAGGGAATTTACATGTGGCTATTCCGAAAACAACTTTCGCGGAACTTGCGAAAGTTCCCGAGTCTCAAGTCTCAAGTTTTGACGCGCAATAACTTCGATATGATTGCGAATCGAACTGAAACCTTTAAGTATATGTATATAAAAAAAAAACAAAAACAAGATCAAACCGAAACTTAAATACCCTTGCATGTAGCGATTTGATACCAAAGCGTTGATTTCAATTGATTTATCATTTACTAGGCATATCATATCATATATGTATACAAGTGTGACTTTATTATGTACATGTATATATTATCTAGTGGGCGCGACGAGCCTATAACACGCTTTGCTAGGGTATAAAGAACAATTTATCAACAAATCAAACAACAATAAATCAATTTATTTGAACAGCGTCTCGTAATGAATGTTCCCCAGACAGAAAGGGGGGTTGGGGGTAGGTGTTGGGGCTTACGGCCGGAATTTGTTTGAACGTTCTCAACGAGACTCGGTAGTCCGTTTAATGTTTGCTCCGATTCTATTGGCTGCAATTCAAATGCGTCTAACGAAACGAATTCGAATTCGAATTGGAATTCGAATTGGAATTGGAATTGGAATACGAATTATTTTAATTGGGCCGGACTCAACTTTGTGACTAACGCGACAGTCACTCACAATTGATGGTGTTTAATTTCCTATATGTGTGTGAATGTATGAGTGTGTTAGTATTAATAGTAATAATAACGGTTGCTATTCTCGTCGTTGCTTCATCAATTGGTATCGATGAGGCGGCAGATGACGTTCATCAAGCGGCAAACCCAACAACAATGCAATCTGAACATGTAACACGTTCCGATTCCACACTTGTTTCCGTTTCCATCGTTCCGTTGCAGCGACAGGACGCTGTGGAAGACATGTCACTAAGCTTGTCTGTGGGAAAGACACAAAAATTGTTTTTGTTTTTGTTTTCGTTTTCGCTAGCCTCTCAGCTTTTATTTGTTTTCTGAATCGTTTTTATTGTTTTTGGTTCGAAATCATTTTGTAATGTCTGTTTTTTGTTGCTTTTATCAGTTGTTGTTAAATTCTGTCAGCTGGTTTATTTCTTCTTCTTATGCTGTAGCTGTGTAAATTAATATTTGTGTGTGTCTGTGTGTGTGTCAGTGTAGCTTAACAATAAATCTCCTTCAGCTTCGGGTTTTCGCCGCACTTTTAGCTAAGTGTTGATCCTTGTTCCTCGATCATCAATCAAGTTTATTAAAAATACATGGCAAAAAAAATTGATTATATTCTTTGAATTTACTTCTTTTTTGTTAAAGGTTTTTTTGTTTTTGTTTTTGTTTTTTTTTTTTTTTTAATTATTTTTAACATGCAATGCGTCGCCTGCGCGCAGTTGCCAAAACACACCTTGAGATACCAACAAAATGTGAAAAACAAATACATAATGTAAATTTTCAAAAACAACTGAAAATATATTCAAAAATGAAAACCAAAATAAAAATACGCTTGCAGCTAGCAGAAAAATGATCAATTGTGTTCATATTTTATTTGTGTGTATATGTGTGTGTGTGTGTGTGTGGGTGTGTGTGTGTGTGTGTGTGTTTTTCTCTCTTTTCGTAAACGTATATAAGGTTGTCTCGTATATATTTAGGACTCATTAAGGTACCTTTTTCTCTTCGTTTATAACATTTAAAACTACATAATAATTAAGCACTAAACTAGGCATATAACTTTCATCTGCATAAATATATACACATATACATACACATAAATATGCATCTGTTTGTATATATAGAAACAATATAAAAGAATTGTTTAGCTGCTTATAAAATAGTAACAAAAAAAAAAAAAAAAACATACATATATATATTAAACAAAGAAAAAATACATCGATATAGTGGCTAATAAGCTGTTTTTATCATATAACGCTTCACAATATGTACTATAAACATTTACAATTACAAAACACATTCCATTCTTTGTCTTTGTGTTTATGTTTTTTTTTTTAAGTTTTTTATTTATATTTTTTTTTTTCTTTTTTTCCTTTTTGCTTTTAGTATTTAATTGTAATTTTCATTAACAACGTGCGATTTTCTAGTTTCAATTTTGTCTTGTCCTGGGTTTAGGATATGATGATGCTTGTAGCACAGTATAACACTTTTGGCGGCGCATGGAAGTGCGCTACACGTTTTGCCTATTCTCTTCATTCTTTTTGCTTTGCTCATTCGCTTACATTTTTGTGTGTGTTTATGTGTTTTTTTTTTTTTTTGGGTTTGCCAATTTGCAATCGAAACTTTATTTAACTTGTTTGCCGTTTTGATAGGAAATTGCCCGATATATTAAATCAAATATCTTATACGTGTATAAATATGCGTATGTGTATGTATTGTGTAAAATATATTAACAATGGCTTTTTTTTTGTTTTTTTACAAAATCGAGAATTGATTATTCAACCAAATAAATTAGACATACAATTAATTTATTTAATTAAGAGATAGATGTATAGATAGGGAGTGAGAAAGGAAAGGGAGACCGAGAGAGAGAGAGAGAGATAGAGCAAAACTATAGTTAGTTGAAAGTAAAACAAAATCGAAAGTTTTGATGTAATATAAACAATTGCTGAAGCATACACATTCCATTAATTTTTGTTTTCTCTAAGAACTTGCCTAATTTATATACTAAGAAGCGCCTCGCGTTTGGCGCCACCTGGCGGCAGCAAGTGGCACCAACGCAGCGGCGACAAAAGGAAACTAACTCATTTTCGCCATAAGAATTTGCAATTCGAAATTCGAAATTCGATCGAATTCAATTGATTGGATTTGCTGAGTTTAGCAACTGCGACGCCGATTCCGATTACGATAACGATAACGATTACAATTACGATTGCGATTGCTTGTGCTTTAGCGATTACCAATCGTTTACTTGCTATTGAGTATATCCTCCCGACAGGCAACGGCCGCCACCAGCGCCGCACCACGTCCGGATCCATCCTCAGACAGCATCAGGTCAAAGGTGATGTTCGGCTTGATCAGCTGCGTTATCTTCGCAACCATCAGGTTGTGGAACTTGGGATGGAAACGATAGACGCTGCCATCAACGCCGACCGTCACATGTGGCTCATCCATCTTATTGATCAGCGTGGCGATGCCCGCCGAGACCAGGTGAGCGGCACGCTTCGACACACACTCGCAGATGTAGCGTACATTGGCGCAGTCGCCATCGGTGGCATTGGAGAGGCCCAGCTCCTCCAATACCAAGCGGCAGTTGGTGAATGTTCCGGGCTCATCGGCCTCAATTTCGCTCACATATTTGGTGAAGAAGAGGCCGCGGGTGAATAGCACCTCCGATCCCTGACCATTGAACAGTATTCCATTTTGGGTCATCTTGGCCAGCACCAGGCGCACCAGCTCTCCCATATACATGCCCGATATCATTTTCTCGAACGTCTGCTTGCCGGGATTGATGCTGTGGCTGTCGATGTCCTTGTCGAACTCGGTGCGGACAAAGTCGAGTGCTCCATTATCCCCGAATGCTCCCCACTCCGTGTTGATGAGAACGTGCGGCTTGCGATTGTCGGCCATGTCGAAGAGTTCGGCCTCCTCGACCTTCTCCACGTAGCAGGCATTGGAGCCGGTGCCAACAATGAGACCGATCTTGCAGTTGTGGTTCTTCCAGGCGCAGCTCATCAGCGTGCCCGTCGTGTCGTTAAGTATGGCACAGACATCGATCTGGACATCGCCGCGTCGCGCGATCGCATCCTTGAGCAACTGGACAACATCCTCGTTGACAACGCCGGCGCAGTCGAAGCCCTTTGTCCATGTCTCCAGGAGGCCCTTGGTCAAGCCCAGCTGACGCAATGGGAACGAGAATGTGAATCCCAGTGGCAAGCGCTCCGAATAGACGTTATGCTCGGCCATGAAATTGGATAGACACTCCGCAATGTGATCGAACAGCTGCAGGCCGGATCCGATCATAATGTGCTGCGGTATCGCATAGATGCGCGACTCCATTTGGAAGTCATTGTTCTCCTGCAGGTGGATGAGGAGCACTCGGAAATTGGTGCCGCCCAGATCGAGGGCCAGGAACTTGCCGCGCTCGTTGCCATTGGGCAGATCCTGGACGTACGTAACAAAGCACTTGACGTTCGCCTTGGGATGCGTGTCCTTGGCCAGGCCGCGCCTCACCTCGTGCAGTATGCGATAACAGAGCTCTTGCACCTGCTCATCGGTTAGCAACAGCTGCTGACATAACTCAAACACCATTTTCTTTTTATCCGCTGCACTCGCACCAGCTGCTGATGTTTGTATTTGAAATGCATTTGCATTTGCATTTGCGTTCGCTGTCGCCGCTGTCGCTGCATTTGTCGCTTTACTCGTTTCGCCGCCAATGGTGAAGCTTCCGCCGCCGCCGCTACCGCTGCCGCTGCCGCCGCCCGACGCTGGGAGCACTCTCACATTGTCCGTTTCATCGGCGCCTTTGCAGCCGTTGTGGCCATTCAGTTTTGTGGCTAGTCCATTGCTATTTATAGATACGCTGCGCATCGCCCCATTCAGCTGCTCTTGGTCCATTTCGTTGCAGTTGCAGTTGCAGTTGCAGTCGCAGTTACACTTGCGGTTTCTTTAGTTTGGCAGTCGCCGACAGGCAGTCACAGGCACTGGCACCCAAAAAAAAAATATATATTTCTATTACAGCAACTTGTTTTTTTTCTACGCGCGTTTGACTCGCGTTTTTGTTGTTTTTTTTTTTTTATTTTACTTTGTTTTTGTTTCTTTTGGCCGCCTTGTATTTTAGTTTTGTGCGAGTTTATTGTCTTTTACCCTTGTTTGCTTTGTGTTTTATTTATAATTCTGTTATTTTGTAAATTTCGTTTGCGATTTTCGCATTTGGTTGACTTTGTGTTGCTTGTTTGATATACTTTATTCTTTTGTCTCGACCGCTTTATTTTTGTCCGCTGCACGCGTCCACTGCTGTGAAACGTTTGTTACGGAATTATTCTCCGTGGAGCTTCGCCAGTTGCTTTACTCTGGCGCTGCCGACGCAGAGCGTGCGCTGCCGCCGTCAGCGTCAGCGTTAGCGTCTGTGCGTCGCTTCTGTGTGTATGTGTGTATGTGGTGTGTACGTAGTGTACTTTGAAGGAACCTTGAAGGTCAAAATTGACAATTCGTATTGGAGAGGGCAGCATTTTCTGCTGGGCCTGCGTTCAAGATACAATACATACAAATGTATGTACATGAACATTAGTGTGCATATCTACAGAGAGAGCGAGACAGAAAGTGAGCGAGAGCACGATGGAGAGCGCCAATCGCACCAACAAAATTAGAGAATAAGAGAGCACATGTGTTTAGGCGACTCATGAATGGCTGTTGTACGTTGTAGGGGCGGGCAGAGACGCGGGCAGAGGCAGCAGCGTCACCACTACTCTCGCAAGCTTACAGTCACAAAGAGCGCGAGTCGGAACGCGAGAGCAGGCAGGTGTGCGTGTCATAGCCTTTTTGCCATCGTCAGCAAACCGTTGCACACTACACGCACGGCTTATTGGTGCGACTGGCTTTCGCATGAAATAAATTGACATTTCACACTTTAAATATAATAGCACTTAACATATTAATACTTAAATACGTATTTGTACAATTTAATTATTGCTATACATTATAGAAGTAAGAGCAGTATACAACTTGAAAGGCAGGCCATTTGAACGTCGCTCTGACCGGAAGCTTATTAAATATTTCTGTGACTCTTTTTGGGTATTTCAGTTGGTATCGCTGCTACTGCCATTGGCGTATAACAGTTTATGCTCAATTTACAAGAACAAGTTTGCATAGCTGTTCACAGCCGTCCAGACCCAGACGAGGCTCTCTTTGTTTTTTCCTTTAGTATATTTATATTTATGTGTGTAAGTAGTATGTATGTATGTTGGTCTGAATATCTGAATGTCTGTACGGTATGGAATTTTTTGTTGATGGTCGCTGCCTGCTTTTGGCGTTCGTGGGGCTCGTCTCGCATTTTCAGTTGTTGGTTAGCCTCCACCGCCATTGCATGTACATACGTGTATGTGTGTATGTATGTGTGTATGTACACACTTGTATGCACAGGGATCTGTATATGTAGGTATATAAATATGTGTGCGTCAGTATGCACACCTACGCATGTGTGCATGTTGGTGTACTTTACGTGCCGCCGTCGACGTGCGCGCTTTGCCTGACCGACTGAGTATTTGTGTTTGCAACTTCAACCTGTCCCCCTCAACCCCCACCCACCACATATTCCCAACCACAGGCTCTCGCCTCTCGCCGCTCACTTGACGCTGTCGCCCGTTCGTTCACTCACCCACTTCCAAGGAAGTTTCATTTGTGTGCTGCTTTTACACTCATTATTCTTATTGTTGGTTGCTCTTTGATTTCTTATGGTATGACACATTTTTTTACTTACCTAGCCACACATGCACACATACATATGTATGCTCATCTACTCACATATCTTTGTAGACATACATATATGTATGTATGCGTATGTACATATGCGCATGAATAGAGGCTTATACTATAGTACACACTTATACAATCATATCTGTATGTCTATGCATGTGTGTATTTGTGCAAGTATTGGCGCTGCTTGCTTTGTTGTTCTTGTCCAAAGAGGCTCGTCTGCCGCTGTTCGATTTTTGCTATTGCAACGGCTGAGCACATTATTTCGCCATACATATATTGTATGTATGTATGCATTTGTGAACTTGTGTATGTACATAAATAATCTCATGAAATGCAACAGCGGCAATGACGCGAACACCTTGTGATCAGTCGCTGTGAGTCCCGCATTTGCGTGTGTGGGTGAAGCCTGTCGTATTGTGAAATGCACATACATATACATGTACATTCATAAGTGCGCAATAGATACACACTTATGCGTACATAAATACATACATATGTATGCACATACACATGCATATGCATACATGCAAATTTTGGAATGTACATAAATACACACATACATAAGTATGTAAATTCATATACATATGTATGCATGTATGAATGTATGTATGTATGTATGTATGTGTAATCAAATTGGGCGTTTCTGGAAACAGAGGCCAAGCGACAGTTCGCACGTGTCTTTTTTTCAACTTGTTTCTTGAATGCCCTAAGCTAAATTAAACAACTAAGCTATAATAAACACACACACACACACACTTACATATATGCATATGCATACTAACTGTATGTATGTATGTATGTACGTTTGTATGCATTAAAAAGGTAAACAAAGAGCATATAGAAAAAATACAATACTTAACACATAATAAACACATCCATACATATGCATATGGATGTGGCTTATACCCTGAGTTACACACATACATATGTATGCACATACATGTATGTATGTGTGTATCTACAACAAATTAGGCGCTTGGTCAATTGGACTTTCTATAAACTAACGTTTCTATTTTTGCAGTGAACCTTCATCCTAAAGATTGTATTCTTTATCATTTTAAAACAACTACATATGTATGTATGTGTGTACATATGTACATACATGTGCACATTAACAAGTGGTCTCTTATCTGGCTAACGGAAATTACTTGAAACCGAATACGAAAAAAAACACAAGCGAAACAATAAAGTGGGCGTCGTCTGGGACTAAACAGGGGCTGGCCCGGTCTCTGAACAAGTGGGGTCAAACAATAATGCAATTTCTATATACATATACATACATACATATGTACATCTTTATAGCTACATGCATGTGTATGTATTTATCAGCAGTGTTAGGGCAATGATTCAATTTTGTGCATTGATCAAGGCAGCAGCAACGGAGCCATTTTCAAGTGGCAAGTGGCATGCTGCATTTAACGGTCAATTTTGAAAGTGACGAAGTTCGCTTTATGTTCATTTAAACCGGTTCGCAAGTGCAGCGCATACTTAATGCCGAGCCTTAAGAAAAGGCTCGCAAGTTTTGCAAGCCAATCCTAAAAATGAAGTGTTCCGCGAACTACTTAAAGTCCAATACAGATGTCTAAAATTAGACTCGTTTTTCATTTCTTCCCCTTTTTGATTTCAATTTCTTGCGTTGTCAGCTTACAACGTGCTGCAACGGCTTTTGCTGGCGCGGCCGCCGCTGCTGTTGCTGCTGCTGCTGCTGTTGTTGCTGCTGCTGTGTAAAGTTATTTGTTGGGAATCCAGATTTGGGGGCTCGCCCCGTTGTATACACATATACAAGCATACATACGTTCACACATTCATATGTATGTATGTGTGTGTGTGTGTGTGTATGTTCCAATACACATTCGTGTGTGTTTGTATGTAGAGGTTGGTCGCGTTGTTTTGCGCTTGCTCATCGCCTCTGCCGCCTGTTTGTTTGTGTGTGTGTTAGTGTGTGTTGATGTGAGTGGTGTACATACAGAATAATTGATTTTTGTATCGTGCGCGCTCTCTTATTACAGTTTTTTTTTTGTGTTGTATTTGCTGCCACGCGCAGAGCCTGCTGTGACGTCAATGATGATGACGTCGAAAATGGCAACTTTCATGAAATTCGCACAGCAGCTCGCCTAATCCAGGGGTCAATGAAGCGGCAGCAGCAGCAGCAGCAGCTAACGGAATTTGAATTTTTAGCGTTGAGTATACGCAAAATAGCCAAAAGGCCTTCTATCTTGAAGACAAGTCATTAATTATAAAATTCAGACTTTTGGCAACTTGAAACGATTTCACGTGACGCTTCTGCGACCGTCGCCCACGCAAAAAATGGTTAGGATAAAAAAATTGTCAGAACACAAATCATTAGCAAATGGAAAAAAAAACAAGCAAAATACAAAACTATCAAAAACTAAAAAAACACATCTTTATCAATCATACATATGAATATGCATATGTACATATGTACATACATATGTACATAAATAAATATACTATATATAAACATACATATACATACATACATACATATGAATATATATATATATATATATGTATATTGTGTGTAATGAAAAATAAATATTTAACACTCCTCCCTGCAGCATTCAAAATTTGAACAATCATAGGAATAGGGGCGTGGCTCTTATTTATACAGCTTACTCCAACTCACTGCTCAGTTTTACAGTTGAGTTATTTATAAATTTAGCTAAACCAGTTGCCGGGAAATCTCGCTAATTTCACAGCACCTGCTTTTGTCGGCTTATCGCCCCAAACTCCTATTTCATCAGCTTTTAAACTTCGGCAAGGTCAAATGCACGCGCGTGTATAACAGTAACAGATTTGCGATGAGGCACCAGCTGTGCCCTTCAGCCCCCAACACCACCACCACAACAATGGTTTCAATATTGAACCTATAAAAACCAAAGAGAGAGAAAGAAAGAGCGGAAACCCGTTTAGCATGTGGTATCTCTGATATGGATATGAGTATAACAACATACATATAACAGAAACTGGTTAGTTTACATTTTTTTCTAAAGCTACGCAGCCGCCAGCTCCATAACACGCCTTGCTAATATCCACAAGCACATATGTGCATACGTACACACATATGGATGTAGTACTTATACATAATTAGAGTAGGCAACGGTATAACAGTTGCCTTGAAAAATTTGAATTTCGACAGCACGTTTCAGACACATGTGAGACGATTTTGTCGCCAGATTGGGCAAGGCCATGAACTGCCGGGCAAGGCATGTGTTAAAAAAGCCGGGGCAACGGTCCCTCATTTGTGAGGCAACATAATCTACAAGTTCATGCATATGTACAGATATGTGAGCGTATGTGTGCACGCACCATGCGTTATCTCAAAATAGCATTAGTGTTTCGAGTGACAGTTATTAACAAAACTCTATTGTGAATTTGAAAATGAAATCGAATTTGAGCGTGGCAACGTCTTTAATGCTGCCAGACATGCTTATTTTTTAAAGTTGCGGCAATGCGACCGCGTGTACATTCGATAGGTATTAAGTCATCGGTCAAATTGGTGTAATCGATAAAGTAAAATTTGACCAACACTGTTTGGCTAGTTAACCAGCACTTCAGTTTGCTTGCTACGCAAAACAGAAACGGAAGAGCGGGAGGCATCAGTTGTTGTTTTTTTTTTGCGCCACACAATTCACCAATTCGAGAAAAGTCAAATAATATTTTGTTAAAGTGCGACAAGCAAGTGAATGTGTGAGCAATGACAACGTCATCAATTAAACGACGTCGCTCCCCCCATGATGCACCCGCATCGAATGATGGGGATGGCCTGGAGAATGACAATGGCAACAGTAGCAGCAGCACCCAAAGCAGCAGAAGCAGAAGCAGCAGCAGAAGAAGTGAATTGCCCAACAATGAAATCAGTGGCAGGAACGTGTCCAAGCGGGACTCCGAGGAGGATAGCTGGGCATCCAAGGGGTATAGCTATATCAATCCGTTCGTCCATCGCATACAAATCGACAGTCATATTGAAGTAGCCAAGGTGAGATTTCCGTTTAATGTTCACCCGCACCCAGTCAATACCTTCGTTCATCTAAATAAGAGCATCATGCAAACAGTTTAAACACAGCTGACGCATCGCTGCGTTTCTAATTGTTTTTCTTGTTATTGTTGTTGCTGACTGATAATCCACACATCCGCAGGTATTTCAAGTGCAACGCTTCGCATACACAAAAATAGCCATCCACTACACACACACATACACACACGCATAGGCATGCCATTATGAATTTGCATATGTGTGCGGTGGCAAAGCACTTGACCAACTTGAGCCATCAAGGCTTCCGATAGCTACACGTTTCACATTATCGATATGTCTTCATAGGGCAGTTGTGTCTGCCACAGTTTCGCGATGCCGGCGCCAACGTCGCTGTTAACGTCAGCGACAAAGTCAACGCTGCCAGCTGGCTGTGAGAAAACAAAAGCAGCGAAAATCGTATGATTTTCTTGTTGTCGTCGTACTGTTGGTATCATCGCTGTTATTGTTGTTGTTGTTGTTGTTGTTGTTTTTGCATTCGTTGCCGGTTCTTTGGGGTTGTAATTGTTGTAGTAGTCGGAGTAGTAGTAGTAGCAGCAGCAGCAGTAGCAGTAGCAGCAGTTTTATCGTCCGTCACTAATCATTCTTGTTGTATCAGTACGCCTTGAGCTTTTGGCAGCCTGCTTAGTGATGGGTGCGTGCCGAATACTTCCGGCACGACACAAAAATTATAAACACGCATAATCTAGCCTGCAAGCATTTTCTTAAACATACATTTGTCTCATATTTTATTAGTTCAGATCACATCAATATTAGTTGTAATTTTAAAATAGTTTAAAAACGATCTTTAACCAAGTTTCAGACTGGAAATTACTTAAGATTAATAATTTAATCCGGACCTGAAATATATTTCTTTATATATATATATATATATATATATATATGGATGATCTGATTTAAAAAGTAAAAGTTTGCCGTTTCTATAATTGAACTGGCTGTCTAATTATACCTATAATACACACCCACTTTATTATGACTCAGTTTGTTTATTAACGATTACGATTATAATTTGCATATGAGTATGTATATAGGAGAGAGAGAGAGAGAGAGAGAAAATGAAAGAGGGGATAAACACATTTGAAATCCGATGAGTTTACTCAAAATAATTGAGATCAAATAATTATCAGTATTTAAGGGCGTCATTTAACATTGTTTTTGGTTCAACGTCATTAAACAGATGATCGCAAATAATAATTAAATATAGATTAAAAACTACTGAAAAATGTTGTCTTTCCTGTTTGTGTTATATCATAATGTTCAGATTAAAGAAGAATTTATTTTGAAGATATTTAATTATTTTGAAAAAGGTTTTTTATTTTGTTTTCTTATTTTTTAATGTTTTATTTTTGTATTTTTGTTTTTCTGAAAAATATTTCTTGAATTACCATCTTTAATCATACCTTGAAAAATAAAAACAACATATGATTTTAATTAATGTGTTTATTTTGATTAATATGTATATGTATATATATGTATATGTATACACATGCACAATTTTAAGAAATGTGATCGTTTACGTTATCTCTGAATAGGTCGCAGTACAAAGTACGTAAATGGAATCGATGAGCTAATGGAATTGTGTGACGCATCATAAAATTTATTGATTCCTGCTAATATAGTAGAATTCGGAATTACTCTACTGAACTCTGTTGAACCTTATTATACATATGTATATACAAATATAGATAGTTATGCATATTGGCCAATCGAGCTGATCTTCGGCTGAAACTAGTTTTAGCTTGTTCCATTTGCCTTGACCACCGAATCAAGGTCGAGGAGGTACTCAGTGAAGCTTTCTTGATTTATTCACTAACATACACACACACACTCGCGTACATATGCACGCAAAAATGCATATACACTCATTATGCTTGCTTATTTGACATACATATGTATATATTCGAATTCTTTGTTAAAAATACTTTATATTAGTTCTCATTCGTCACTGCGCCGAGATAAAAAATATGCAAAATATAAATTTTTTGTATGCATATATATATTTATATTTATTAATTTTGCGCCATATGTTTTCAGTGCATTAAGAATTTTCTTTCACATTTTCCAGCTGATAAAAACTTAGTTTCATATTTTAGTGTTTTTTTTTACGCTTAACAAATTGATTAAGAATATGTATTTCTATATTTGATTATTAACCTCGGACACACCTTTTGATGCCGGTTCGAGCTATAAAAACCCAAACATAAACAAATTATCGCTCGGTCGTCTTACTATAGAACATCATTTTGTACGATTCTAATTTCAAGTCATTACATATAAAACAAACCAAAATAAATTGTTTTAGTTTTATTATAAAGATGACAATGAACCCAAGTTTTATATATAGTAAGTACATTTTGGCTTAACTGATCAGCGCTTAAAAGGTCGGTGCTATTAGGCCAAATCGTAAATATTATGTAGATATCTAGCACAGGCAGAAACCGCCCGCGTTGAATGGATAGAATAGAATATTGACCTTTAGTATAAAGGTCAATTAGTTGACTTCAGAGGCACAGTTGTTTGCTAAGCTCAGCTGGAGGGAGAGCGGAATGTGGTTGCTGACTTATGTCGATCTGATCTTTCTTATATATTCCAGATATATGTATTGAGCGTATTGCTGCTCCCAATACGCGTCGTGGGTTGCGTCCTTTCTCTGTTATCGGCCTGGATGTTCGCATATATTGGCCTATACGGCATGTCAATGGAGGAACTGCAGGCAAAGCCGCTTACCGGCTGGCGCTGGTAAGTCATAAGCCAAGTACATGCTCACATTCACGCAAGGATTGACAATTTTGTATCCTTTATAGGCATATGCAGTACTGTGCAGCACGGGCCATGCGAATGGTTTACACATCCGGTTCGTTTCACTATATCAACATGAAGGGCACGCCGGCCACTCCGAAAGAGGCACCCATACTAGTTGTGGCGCCACATTCATCATACGTTGATTCCATTCTGGTTGTTTCCGGTCACCCACCATCGATTGTGGCCAAACGGGAGACGGCTGACATTCCGCTGCTGGGACGGATTATTAACTTTGCGCAGCCCATTTATGTGCAGCGGGAGGATCCCAACTCCAGGCAAAACACGATACGGAATATTGTTGATCGTACACGTTCCACCGATGACTGGCCGCAGGTGGTCATCTTTTCCGAGGGTACATGCACCAATCGCACGGCCTTAATCAAATTTAAGCCAGGCGCATTCTATCCAGGCGTGCCCGTGCAACCCGTGCTGCTCCGATACCCCAACAAGTTTGATACATTCACCTGGACCTGGAATGGACCGGGAGTGTAAGTATATATATATATATAGTACATATAGTATAACATTTATACTCCCTTGGAAACTCTGCTAACGATACTTTCATGCTTTGTATGCAGCCTGCGTCTCCTCTGGCTAACCATGACACAATTTTATAACCGCTGCGAAATTGAATACCTGCCCGTTTACACACCTTCCCCCGCCGAAATTGCCGATGCCAATCTCTATGCAAACAATGTACGCAAAGTTATGGCCAAGTGAGTTTAATCCTAGTGTATATATATATAGATTTATATATATTTATATACACATATATATCTCAGTCATCAATCTTCCAAACTAATGTCAATTATTTCAAATGATTTACAGGGCATTGGATGTGCCCACGTCGGATTATTCATTTGAGGATGTCATTATAATGAGTCGGGCACGTGAAATGAAAATTCCTTTTCCTGGTGACATTGTGGAAATTGAGCATACGCTCGATTTTCTTAACCTCTTGGAGTCAAAGCGCGACATCGAACTGTGCCAAGAGTATTTAACGCTGGGCAATACAGACAAACTAGACATAATAACATTTTCCGAGCTCCTCCAAGTGGATCTTAAGAATCCCAATTTAGCTAAGCTCTTTGCGCTGCTGGATCATGTAAGTGCATGACCAAATTATCAAAGTTTATGTTTAATAAACAATCCCCTTCCATATATATCTTACAGCGTAACAAGGGCACAGTGAGCCTTAAAAGTTTTTTGCTCTGTTCGCTGTTTTGCAAATTGAAAAATTCTGATATCATAACGTTCCTGCAAGCGCTGATCAATGTGAGTACAATAAAATAAATAATTAATTAACTTACTTTACATATGGTTTTAATTTCCCTTACAGCTGTACAGTAAATCAAGTCTTCAGATTAGCAGGGAGAGTTTCACGTCTTTAATGCGTCATGCTGGTGGCAAGATTAACGAGCAAAAGGCTCAGGCGCTATTCAATACACTGGACTCCACCAATGTGGGCTATGTTTCGTTCGGTGAGTGCTGGACTTGAGCTTGATTCAACATTTTCAAAATTGTAAACATTTCTAACATTTTGAATTATACACAGATATGTTTGCGCAGTACACGGAGAAGCAGGCCAGCTATAAGTTTCTCTATCACAAGTCGGAGCATATAAGGAGGACAAAGAACAAGGCCACGCCCACAGCCAACTGAACAATCCGAAGTAACGCATTTGGAGGCTGCAATAAAACTCATAAGCTGGTTCTTTAATTATGTAGAGCTGCCCTTAAGCAACACGACACAGATATAAAATAGGGATATACAGAGAGATAGAGAGAGAGAGAGAGAGAGGGAGATATCGATGAAGCGAAAGCGAGCGAGAAAGAATGTATAGCGTAATGTAAAGCATAAAGTTCAATGTAAACAATATATATAATGCCTATATATATATTTTTAATATTTAATTTATTTATTGTGAACGTGTTTGTTGCCTACTGTAATTAGATTTGTATAGCTTGAGAAGAAAGAAGTTGTTTAGACAGGTCTAGCGAGAATTTTGTTAAAGTATAAATGCTTATATAAAATATAGAGAGACTATATATATATATATTTGATCTATCGACCTGTCTGCATATTATTTTAACCAATTACCTTTATGTGTACTTTAACTCCCAACGCAAGTCATTTCATTAATGTGATTTAATTATATACTTGCAATTTATACACTGTATATTAATGCATGTAATCTTTTCACTCATATTCCACACATATTCATAATCAGCCAATAGTTTTTTTCTTGTACAACATTATTGTGGTACACTAAGCTGTCCTCAACAGCATGTCAGCGAATATTTAAGTTTTGAATTAACAATGAGATGCCAAAATCGTAATACACAATACGCAATGTAAATGTCCACTTAACTGATCTAAACTTTAGTTTTACTTAAGCAAGTCAAATATATAGTTCTACTCCTTGTATATGGCACAGTTCCTTCTGTATTCTAAATATATATTTATATGCATATACATATATATTTCTTGTGCATTTGTAAACTTACACACCGAATAGACTTCTGGCCACGACTTCTTGTAGCGTCCTCAGTAACCGAATTATAATAGAGTCTAGCTGTACTTAAGCAATGCATCCGTATATACAGATAACCAAGCACCAAGCAACAGTTGTAACACACACACATACACACACACAAAGTCTTCTCTGTTATTTAGAAATTGATTTTGTAAAATAATCAAAATAAAAAAAAAAAAAAACGATTACGTTGATAACACCGCGCTTCTATGCTCTTTCCAATGTTGCTAAGCTTATAAATTTATAATGGAAATACTCAAAATAAAATTTGTTTTATGCTACTCAATATACAAAATCACAAAAAAAGAAAAATTAATTGCAATTGTTGTATTTTAATAAATATTAACCAAATTTTATTTATTTAGACACATTTTTACACTGTTGAAATTGGAAACAAAATAAAAGATTTGTTTTAAAATTTGTAGTTGAAATAAATGTATTTTTGTAAACAAATTTAGCTCGAAATGCGTTCAATAAATGCACACAAGAACTTTGACAAATGAATGGGAAAGAGCATAGCGAAAGTCGTTGATCGAACTGGTTAAAATTGGCAAACAAGCGTAGTTTTACATTTAAACTTAGTATAAGCAAAGCAAACCATATATAAAGCCCATCTATAAAGCAACAATATCTATTTATGTATGTGTTACTATTTGAGATATTATTAGCTCCTAAGTGGAGAGTGCAGCAAGTGGATAGAGAAAACTGTTTTGAAATAAATGTGTACCTTTAAAGCAAACAAAATGAAAGGGTATTTATCAATTCGCATTGCTGCCGCATTTGCGGACTATCTAACTGTCGAGTGGTGGGCGTAAACCGTGCGGCATGTGGCATGTGGCGCAGAAACGCCCCGGAGCCGATGTCGCAGACAGAGCGGCTCAACAGCGACAGATTTTATTTGAACGCCGAGCCAAGTGAACGTGCAACAGGATTTTGAATATATATTCTATATATATATTTATTTTTTTTTCACTATAATTTTTTGCTGTGATTCGAAAAACTGTGCCACAGATGATTGTGTGAAGTATGTTAAGTAGCATAAGAGGCAACCGGCAACAGCTGCCGCTGCTGCTGCTCCTTCTGGCGCTCCTCTCCGTGGAGGGATTCGTTAATTCGTAAGTAGAGGCAGGAAGGCTGTTGGGACAAAAGCTTTCAACTGGCAACCACTTGCAGGCCAAAGATTATCAGCAAGGATGGCAATCTGATATTCGAGTCTGGGGCCAATCGCAATATTAGTTTTAAACTCAGCGGAAGATCCCGCCTGGTTATCAATGAGGATTACGATGTTCTGGACCTGCTGATGCCCATCAGTAGCAGCAAGAAGCGACTCTCTGGCGGAAATGCCAAGGACGAGTGGAATGGCGTCGATGACTTTGTCGATCTCCGCGAGCTGGCCGATCAGCTCGCGGATCTGCGATCCCAAGCCTTCGGCTCCAATGGACTTAACTCGATGTTGCGTGAGCTTCGAAACAGGTAAATTTACGGCTAACCTGGCTGCCTTCACCCACGGTTGAGCATCCAATTGGAATATCTTTCAATTCCCACAGTCTCCATATAATATATATAGGTATATCTCTACTAATATAATTATACTAATATAAATAGTGTAAATTATCTGAGTTAGTGCAAAGCCAATATACTCTTTCAAATATTTCAACAGGGTATATAGATCAACAGATTAAAGGATAACAGATTAAAGGAACTGTAAACTATGTATGAATGAAACGTTCATTCGATGTACAGGGGATGCATAAGGGATGTACATATATGGGTTTTACGTACTTTGATGAACTCGGGGCTGAGTGTATAATGTACATGGGAGGTGCGAGGGCATTTTCGCATTATATAGTGTAGAAGTGTAGAAAATTATGAAAAGAAATGAAAATTAAATGAAGATTTCTACAGGTCACGCGAAGGTCGACAGCTCCAGCAACGTCTGGAGGTGGATCTCCGGAATGTGAAGAACAGAGTGCAGCGGCTGAAGACAAAGCTCGAGCTGGACAGCTGTCGGAGCAATCCATGTGAGAACGGAGGCATCTGCTTCAACATATACGATGGGTATCGCTGCAAGTGCGGATCCGCCTTTGAGGTAATTTGCGGACATGGCGTGGGGCGTATTTGGGGCGTCTAACTGCAGCTGTCTCTCTTTCACTGCCGCAGGGCAACAGGTGCGAGCGGGATGTGAACGAGTGCGCGTTGCTGGAGGGCACGTATTTGGGATGCCAGAATGGGGCCCAGTGCATTAATCAGTTTGGTTCGTTCTCGTGCGTCTGCGAGCCCGGCTGGCATGGGATTCACTGCAGCCAGCGGAAGACCGACTGTGCCGCTGCCAGCTCCTGGGAGCTGTGCGGACATGGCAGCTGTGTGCCCAGCAGCGATTCGGTCGGCTATCGGTGCATCTGCGAGGCCGGCTGGCGGTCCAACGGTCTGACGCCCAGCTGCACCGAGGATGTGGATGAGTGCAACGCGGCCGCCCACACGCCCTGCTCCACCAAGTGCATCAACCTGCCCGGAAGCTTCACCTGCGCTCCCTGCGCGCCCGGCCTAACTGGCAATGGCGTCAGCTGCCGCGACATCAACGAATGTGATACGAACAACGGCGGATGCAGCCTCAGTCCCCGGGTGCAGTGCATCAACAGCTATGGGTCCAGCCACTGCGGAGAATGTCCGATCGGCTGGACGGGCGACGGACGCAGCTGCCAGCGGAACGCCAACAACTCGCCCAACTCGAGTCCCACTGGCATTGGCTACACCACCTGTACGCAGCGTGCCTCAGTCTGCCATCCGGCGGCCATCTGCTCCGAGATCTCCAACACCATCATCTGCAGCTGTCCCGCCGGCATGGTCGGCAGTGGCTACGGCGAGAATGGATGTGTCCGTGGCACCAACAACAACTGCAACGATCTGCCCTGTTTGGTGAGCACCCCAACAATATATGACATCGACTCCACTTTCAGCCCTGCATATATCATAGTAAATGCCAGGTCCAGATACTAGATACAATATTTGAAGATCAGCACATTAAATATGGGCACATGGGGTCGATTTATCCAATTTACCATCTGGGAAATCACGAATATATTCGACCTAATGGTTGTATTCCTGATTTCCTTAAAGGTCCACTTGCTATGGACGAACCGCGAAAGCTATATTTTTATACACTGAACCCATTAAGAATGGGTAAACAGGGTATAATGTTTTCCTTTTGAAAATGTATGTAACAGGCAGAAGGAGGACTCCATAAAGTAAATATATTCTTGTCCGTCCGTCTGTCCGTCTGTCCGTTTGTATGAACGCATCGATCTCGGCAACTACAAAAGCTAGAGACTTGAAATTTTACATGTAAATTCTCCTATTACACGCGCTTATCGAGTTTGTTTTCGAATATCGATAACTCTTTCCGTTTGCTAGTTATCGATCACACATTTTTGTTTTTCGAGCATATCTCCTACATTTTAAGAGCCAGTTTAGTCCAACTAACTATATTTATATTCAGCTAAGGCAGACACACACTTTGGATACTTTGACTTTTGAATACCTCCCTCCACCCCCGTTTCAGAGTTATTGTGGAAACTCATTTTTGAAAAAAGAAAGTTTCGTTCACGGTATACGCATATATGTGATATTTCATTAAGATCGGATAAGAAACAAAAAAATTACCACCTCGTAGTCAAAATATATACATATGTACATATATGTATGTATAAGAGCACTGCACGTGGTGCAGGGTATTTCCTAGTCGAGCACACTCAACTAGAGTTTTCCCACTTGATTTCAGTAGCAAAGGAAATTGCCGGTTGTTGTTGTGGAGTCCAGTTGTACAAAATGTTCGTTTTCGTTTCTTTCAGAATGGAGGCGTCTGCATGGATGCCGGACCCTCGAACTATACGTGTTTGTGCCCGCGCGGCTTTCACGGTCCACGCTGCGATCCGTTGCCCAATCCGTGCACATCGCAGCCCTGCAAGAACGAAGGACGCTGCAGTCCGACGCCCTCGTCTGGGGGCGATAGCTTCGTTTGCCAGTGCCTGCCGGGCTATCGGGGCCGGCTGTGCGACATCCGCTTCAGCAGCTGCAATGAGATGCTGACCGGGTTGAGCGGACGACTCCGGTATCCGCCGGTGGGCAACAGCTACGAGCACAATGCGCAATGCGCCTGGGTGATATCCACGAACGAATCGCTGGTGGTGAATGTCACATTCCATAGCTTCAACGTGGAGGATTCGACGGAGTGCCGCTTTGATTGGCTCCAGATCAACGATGGGCGCTCGGCAGCGGCCCAGATAACTGGACGGTACTGCGGCAACCGTCTGCCACATGGCGGCAACATCATCTCCTCCAGCAATCAGCTGTATTTGTGGTTCCGCTCCGACAATTCGACGGCGCACGGCGGCTTCGACCTCACCTGGAACTCGATTCCGCCGCAGTGCGGCGGCCTGATTGAGTTCGAGACGCACGGCACGTTGGCCTCGCCCGGCTCGCCGGGCAACTATCCACGCAACCGCGACTGCCAGTGGCGTCTGGTGGCGCCCAACACCAAACGGATCAAGCTCACATTTTTCAGCCTGCAAATGGAGCAACACGACAGCTGCAACTTTGACTTTGTATCGGTGAGCACTTCCCGCACCTGCGCTTGGCCAGGTCTTTGATTGATTTTTGCTCTCTGCCTTCAGATAAGCGATGCGATTTCCGGCCGGGAGCTCTACAAGTATTGCAGCCGGGAGCAACCGGCGCCGCTCCTACTGCCCACCCATGAGGCCAATATTCGCTTCCACTCGGACGAGACTGGCAGCGACTTGGGCTTCCAGCTGCACTACTCAGTGGAGGAGCGGCTGCCAGGATGCGGTGGGGTCTACACCAGCAAGGAGGGAAGCATACAGTCGCCCATCTATTCGACTGACTCTAGCGCCATGTCCTGCGAGTACGAGATCCGTCTCGGCATCGGTGAGACCATTAATTTGGATTTCATCCAATTCCAACTGGCTGTGGACTCCTGCATTGAAGTGTACGACGTTTTGGATGCCGACAAGTCTGTGTTTCAGACCAAACACTGCGGTGGATCCGACTCCATTCCACCCACCTTTCACTCGCTCTATCATCGGTTGCGCATTAAGTTTTATACGAGCGGGTCGCCCAGCGCCCAAGTCGGACACTTCTTGCTGCACTACCACACGGACTGCTCGCATACATATGAAGCGGAGAGTGGGACAATCGTCTCACCTGGCTATCCCAATATGACGTCGGAGGAGCGGCTCTGCACCTACAAAATACTAACTGCACCCAATACAGTAATTACGCTTAAGCGCATCGACTTTCAGCTGTCAGATGAAGCATCCGGACTCTCCTCGGAGGAATGCATCGGCGGTACCAGTGTAAGAATTAACGACGGCCTCAATGAGGTCGTGCTGGGGCCCTTCTGTGGCCAGAAGGTGCCCGACGAGGAGTACGTTAGCAAGACGAATATGCTGGTGGTGCATCTGCACACCGAGCCGGAAACCGTGGGTCGAGGTTTTCGGTTCGACTACCGCGCCGTCCCGGTGGAGAGCAACAAGTGCGGGGGCGTGCACACAAAGGAGGGACAAAACATACGATTGCCGGTGAACGATCAAGGCAAGTATGAGAACGATCTAACCTGCTACTGGATCATCATGGCACCGATGGGTAAGGCCATACTACTACACTGGCTCAGCTTTAAGATGGAGGCCAATTCGGACTGCAGCTACGACTACGTTGAGATTTATGACAGCCTGATCGCCGGGCAGGCCAGCGAAGCTAAGCCGCTGGCCCGTTTCTGCGACACAAATATTCCAAACGATCTGCTGAGCCACTCACACATGCTGACCATCAAGTTCGTCTCGGACTTTAGTGATACGAGTACGGGCTTCGAGCTCTCCTATCGATTTGTGGAGCCCAATGCCTGCGGTGGTCACATACACGCCTCCACGGGCATGCTTAACTCGCCGGAGTATCCGGTTAACTATACCAACGGGCTCGACTGCACCTGGCAGCTGAGCACGCCGGAGGGCACCCAAATGGAGCTACAAATAGATTTATTCGAGCTGGAGGAGACGCAAGATTGCGGTGGAGACTGGCTGGAGGTGCGCAATGGGTACAGCAACAGCTCCAGCCTAGTCGGACGCTTCTGCGGCACAAAAATTCCACGCCGGATACCCAGCTTTACGAACAGCCTTTACCTGCGCTTGCATACGGATGATGTCGGCTCCGCTCGAGGCTTTCGGCTCTCGTGGCGCATTTTTGGCAATGGATGCGGTGGACAGCTGATTGGAAACGGAGGGGTTATCACCTCGCCCAACTATCCCAATCCCTATCCACACAATGTCCACTGCGTTTGGAAGCTGCGCGTCCATCCCGGCTTCAGTGTGCGTGTGGAGATTGAGGATCTAGAGGTCGAAAGTCTGAGCGACTGCAACTACGACTATCTGCAAATCTACAATCGCGGCAGCCACTTAGATCACGCACACCCTGTTATTTGCACCATGCCCGATGCAGAGAATCGCGTCCTTTACATAGATGGCAATGAGGCAATCATCGCCTTTCATTCTGATATCAGTTATGCGGAACGCGGTTTTCGGCTATCCTACAGCCCGGTCTTCCACAACATATTGAACGACACACAGGGAGTGATCGAAAGCCTCAACTACGGAGAGGCCTTCTTTGAAGGCGCCATCAATTGCAGCTGGCAGTTTCGACCACCTCGAGGCAATCACGTCCAGTTGGAAATCTCGCACTTTGATCACCGCTCCAATCGCTTCCCCACGGATGCCGACGGTGGCCTCTATCTGATTGATAATGCAAAAGTTGTGACCATTGTGGGCCTGGGCACATACAATTCCAGCGGCGATGTCCTGACAATAGTCCACAACACAAGTAGAATCAACTTTCGGCTGGAGTACCGTGTGGAAGGATGCCTCCAGGAGCTGCGCAGCAACACCGGAAATTTCCATTCCCTTAAATTCCCAGACATGTATCCAAACGATATGGAGTGCTATTGGTTCATACATGCCCAGCCTGGCCAGGTCATTGAGCTGACCGTCACGGACATGGACATTGAGGAAAGCGTCAACTGTACCAAGGACGCCCTTGTGGTCAGCATTCGCATTGTCAGCATCTGGCCGCAGTCACTAAAATTACGCTCTCGCTTCCTTTTCCTTCCTCTTTCCCGCAGATCTCGAATAGCTTCCGTGAAGCGGAAGTCCATGAGCGGCACTGCGGCCACACTCAGAAGCTGATCTTCACCAGTGCCGGTCACAAGCTACACGTGCGATTCATCGCCGACAGCTCGCACAACGGAGTGGGCTTCATGGCCAACTATCGCATTATAAAGAGTCGTAAGTTAAAACCTCAGCTAAGCTTCCCCTTTACTAGATGTACCCAAGAACTTTAACGGACTGACTCTCTGACTGATTTACTCAGGAATAGAGATCGATGTACCAGTTGATATCTTAGCTCAGCTCTACCTTCATTAGATCGACCGACAGACAGGGCAATTGATTGATTGATTGATTGATTGACTGTTTTTCAGCGTGAGCTAGTAAGTTATCGACTAAGTGTGGCATCCTCTCTGACTGATTTACTCAGGAATTGGAGATCGATGTAGAAATTGATATCTTAGCTCAGCTCTACCTTCATTAGATCGACCGACAGACAGGGCAATTGATTGATTGATTGATTGATTGACTGTTTTTCAGCGTGAGCTAGTAAGTTATCGACTAAGTGTGGCATCCTCTCTGACTGATTTACTCAGGAATTGGAGATCGATGTAGAAATTGATATCTTAGCTCAGCTCTACCTTCATTAGATCGACCGACAGACAGGGCAATTGATTGATTGATTGATTGATTGACTGTTTTTCAGCGTGAGCTAGTAAGCCATCGACTAAGTGTGGCATCCTCTCTGACTGATTTACTCAGGAATAGAGATCGATGTAGATATTGATATCTTAGCTCAGCTCTACCTTCATTAGATCGACCGACAGACAGGTCAATTGATTGATTGATTGATTGATTGATTGATTGACTGTATTTCAGCGTGAGGTGGTAAGCCATCGACTAAGTGTGGCATCCTCTCTGACTGATTTACTCAGAAATAGAGATCGATGTAGAGATTGATATCTTAGTTCAGCTCTACCTTTATTGAAGGGACCGACAGACAGGGCAATTGATTGATTGATTGATTGACTGTTTTTCAGCGTGAGGTGGTAAGCTATCGACTAAGTGTGGCATCCTCTCTGACTGATTTACTCAGGAATAGAGATCGATGTAGAGATTGATATCTTAGCTCAGCTCTACCTTCATGGTAGACCGACAGACAGCGCAATTGATTGATTGATTGATTGACTGTATTTCAGCGTGAGCTAGTAAGCCATCGACTAAGTGTGGCATCCTCTCTGACTGATTTACTCAGAAATAGAGATCGATGTAGAGATTGATATCTTAGCTCAGCTCTACCTTAATTAGATCGACCGACAGACAGGGCAATTGATTGATTGATGGATTGATTGATTGATTGACTGAATTTCAGCGTGAGCTAGTAAGCTATCGACTAAGTGTGGCATCCTCTCTGACTGATTTACTCAGAAATAGAGATCGATGTAGAGATTGATATCTTAGCTCAGCTCTACCTTCATTAGATCGACCGACAGACAGGTCAATTGATTGATTGATGGATTGATTGATTGATTGACTGTATTTCAGCGTGAGGTGGTAAGCCATCGACTAAGTGTGGCATCCTCTCTGACTGATTTACTCAGAAATAGAGATCGATGTAGAGATTGATATCTTAGCTCAGCTCTACCTTTATTAGATGGACCGACAGACAGCGCAATTGATTGATTGATAGATTGATTGATTGATTGACTGCATTTCAGCGTGATTGATTGACTGCATTTCAGCGTCGACTAAGTGTGGCATCCTCTCTGACTGATTTACTCAGAAATAGAGATCGATGTACCAGTTGATATCTTAGCTCAGCTCTACCTTCATTAGATCGACCGACAGACAGGGCAATTGATTGATTGATGGATTGATTGATTGATTGACTGTTTTTCAGCGTGAGCTAGTAAGCTATCGACTAAGTGTGGCATCCTCTCTGACTGATTTACTCAGGAATAGAGATCGATGTACCAGTTGATATCTTAGCTCAGCTCTACCTTCATTAGATCGACCGACAGACAGGGCAATTGATTGATTGATTGATTGATTGATTGGCTGACTGAGTTGATTAACTGTGATTGACTGTATTTCAGCGTGCGGGGGTAAGCTAATGACTAAAAGTGGCATCATTCAGTCGCCGGGCTACCCGATGCCCTACCCGCGGGACAGCGAGTGCGAGTGGCTGCTGGAGGTCTCGCCGCACCATACGATTATATTTGATATACTGGATGTGGACATTGAGACTGGATTTTTCTGCAGCTTTGATTATGTGGTCGCTTTTGATATGAACGCCAGCAGTTCCATAGGGGAAAGCGATGAGGACAGCGACATAGTGGACGACAGCGAGGGAAAGCAACTATTTAAATTATGCAACTCTCCGTCGGATGCACTCCAAGCGGAATCCACTACGAATCGCGCCGTAGTACGCTTCATAACGGACGATTCAATACAGCGCCGGGGCTTCAAGCTGCACTACCGCGAATCCTGCGGTCGGACGCTGACCATCGACGACCAGATGGACTATCAGTATTTGACTTTGTCCCACCAGGTGGCGCGGAACGAGACCTGCGTCTGGCTGCTGCAGGCAAACGATTTAAGCAAGCGCGTCCTCTTCACGCCCACTCACATACAGCTGCATTCCGTGGCCTCGGCCCGTTATCCACAGGAGGGCGACTGTATGGCGCACGGTGTCAAGATCTATGAGGGGGTTACCGCCACAGGCACACCTCGGCAGCAGTTCTGCCGCTCCCATCCGCCAGCTATCATCTCGCAGGGCCATGCGCTGACGATCAGTGTCCCAATGGATATGGTCGCCGAGTTCGACGCTCACTACGTAATCATGGACTCGAGGTGCGGTAGTAACTATGAAGGCCTATCCGGCCGCTTCACTTCGCCCTACTATCCGGACAGCTATCCGGTGAACATAGAGTGTGATTGGATGCTGGAGGCGTCTTACGGCAATTCAATATCGCTGGCAATTGAGTCCCTGGATCTGGAGCAATCCGATGGCTGCAACAACGACTACCTCGAGCTGCGTGAGGGATCCGTGCGAGGTCCGCTCATCGGCGTCTACTGTGGCAACCAGGTGCCGCCGGTAATCCACTCGAAGGGTAGCATTTGGATGAAGTTCAAAAGCAACGACGATGTTGTCGGCGAGGGATTTATGGCCAGCTATACCTACGGTAAGTCGTTCGCCCGTCGATCAATTCGTTGCGCCCTCCCTCCCTAATAATACGAGAAACACTTCTGGCAGAGCATCATAACGAGCTGAATGGCACGGAAGGAACGGTCGAATCGCCGCGTTATCCAAACAAATTTGAAAGCAGTCTGCCGTACAGCTGGCGCATCACCGTCGATCCGAGCTACGTGGTGCTGGTGATTGTGAATCATCTGCGCGATGTGGACCAGCAGCATCTCCGTTTCTTCGATGGCTACACCGACATTGGCGCCCAACTAACAGCTGAGACCTACAAGCCGCTCATCTCTAGCACCAATGTGCTATATGTAACGGCCACGCGCGGTCCCTTCCACTTCAAATGGGAGCGTCTGTCGAAGGAGGCGTTAGCCTCCAACCGTACCGCCGAGCTGAAGATCCGCCAATGTGGTCACGAGCTGATCACACTCAATCGCACAGTGATCACCTTTAATTCGCCTGGCTATCCGGTGGGCTATGCCCAAAATCTGGACTGCAGCTGGATCCTAGTGCCGGCCAATCCGGCCTCGCATGCAGCCGTACAGCTGAATACCATTGACTTTGAGCAGTTCTCGGATGACTGCTACACCGACTATTTGGTGGTATCCAGCAGTAGCGACATGCAGCACTGGACGAAGCTTACAAAGACCTGCACGCAACCGCATAATACCGCTAATGAGATGTACCATGGCAATCCGTATCTTCGTTTAGAGTTCATCACGGACTCTAGTGTGAACAAGACAGGATTTTCGAGCACGGTGCGCACCATGTGCGGATCGGAATTGACAGCCCAGCGGGGATTGGTGAACATCACGGAACTGGTATCCGATCAATATAGGTTGCCCATAGAGTGCATCTGGAAAATCCGAGTGCGACAGGGTAAGCGCATCCGGATTACATTCCTAGAATCGCAGCTGAGCTACTCCGGGCAAAGCGGAGATCTGGATCAGTGTAGGAATTTCTTTGTGGTGCGCAATGGCTATGCGGAAGACTCACCATTCCTTGGACGAGGCAAGTACTGCGCGAATAACATTACCGATGTTCTGGAGACAACCTCCAATCGGGCCTACATCAAGTTCCAGAGAATCACGTATCCACGCTTCCGAGCCGCCTTCCACTACGAGGAGCTGGGCCACGCCTGCTCCGGCAAGATAGTGCTCGAGGAGGGTCCCGTTAACTTCAGCAAGCACACAATCAGCTCGCCCAACTTCCCCAATCTGCCAAATCCGTACTCGGAGTGCGTGTGGCGAATCACCGCTCCGCAACACCATCGCATTGCTTTGCAGTTCGTTGGGAACTTTGACCTGACGCCGAGCAGCAGCACCGGGGCGGACGAAGCGGAGGAGGAGGAGGGCTGCGAACGTGAGTTCGTCCAGGTGAACGATGGCAGCACGGAGCTGATGCCTCAGCTGGGTCGCTTCTGCGGCAATCGCAAGCCGGACATTGTCTACTCGTCCGGCAATGAGCTACGCATCAAGTTTTTCACCAGCGTCCTCGAGCCCCATTCCGGCTTCCAGGCGGAGGTTTCGCTGGCCGACTGCGGAGGCTCATATTACAGCGCTAGCGGGGTGATAATGTCCCCCAATGCCGATCAGTTGCATCTCCATCTGCAGCAAAACAAACTGAAGGAGTGCGTCTACACCATTGAGGTGGAAAAGGGCAGCACCATCGATCTGAGCTTCGAAACGGTTCAGTTACAGATTGCGGAAAACAACAACTGCACGCGGGTTACCCATTTGCAGCTGGAGGAGATGGAACCGTTCGGGGAGGAAAACGAGGAGCGCATCAGCGATCGCCTTCAGATTTGTGGCACTCAAAGCCGACACCTGCTCGTGGAGACCAACAAGATCGTGATCCGCCTCCGCATGCCCTCCGGTCAGCTGGGCACCAATGAGAAGTTCCAGCTGCGCTACAGCGCGATCGGCTCTCGATGCGGCGAGACGATTGACCATGAACAGGGAGTGCTCCAGACACCCAACTATCCACTAGGCGTCAGCGTGCCGACGCATTGCGTCTGGCGCGTTCGGGTCGCCAAGGGACGGCGGGTCAAAGTTGAAATACTGGACTTTGACAACGGCGGCGGATCCAATAGCACGCACAGCACCTTCCGGGGACGGATCACCTTCGCCAACGATCACAAAATGCAGTCCGTGATCGGACGCTATGCGAACAATCCGCCCGCGGAGGTCATCTCCACGGACAACACAATGGGCATCGATGCATTCCTTCTGCCGTTCAGTCAGCATCGCGGCTTCAAGCTGCGGTTCACAGCCTACGGAAGGAGCGAATGCAATAGCCGCCTGGATCTGAACGTCAGCGGCACGCTGCTCTTCTCCAGACTCAATGGCACCCGTCAGGTGCACTGCAGCTACGAGTTCCGTCCGCCTCCAGGCAGCACCCTCCAGCTGCAGGTGCGACGCTACAATACCAGCTCCACCTTTATGTCCAACAGCCACGTCTGCCGCATGATGACGCCACTCAAGCTGATTCGCCCGGATGAGAGTGAGCCGCTGCTGTCGAAGCTGCTCTGCGACGATCAAACGGTTAACAGCGTTCGCAGCGTACTGCTGCCCTTCCCTGTGGACATGACCATCATCGGAAATCAACGCAATGACATGAATATTCTCGAGCTGGACTACAGCCTACAGCGCTGCGGTGGCATCGTGGCTATAGAGCCGGGCGACAATCTCACCATCTCGCAACCAACGCATCCGGTCGCCGGAGAGAATGTGAATTGCGCCTGGGCCATTGGACCGGACCCCGAAGCCGAGGACCCACTGTCACCCCAGGACGTTCAGCTGGAGGTCTCCGTCAGTGTCAATCTCGTGGGCAACTGTCAGTCCCATTACCTGCTGGTGTACAGCGGTCCCGATCAGAACTCTCCGGTTATGGGTCGCTACTGCAATCAGGCGACGGCCGTCAATCTGGTGGTGGAGCGCGGTGTGTTCCTGGAATACCATTTCGAATCGATGGGCAATGTCAGTGGCAACTCCAGCTTCAATGTGACCGTCAAATATGGAAGCGGCTGTGGTGGCCGCTTGACCTATCCGTATCGCCTAATTGAATTCACCGAGCAGTACAAGAACAATGTGGAATGCATCTGGGAGATTGAGGCCGACACGGGCTTCCACATTGAGCTCACCTTCCTTGAGCGCTTCTACATCGAGGACAGCCCTGGCTGCACCAAGGACTTTTTGCGGATTCAGCAGCGCAGTAGCAACATCAACAGCGTGGATGAGGAGGAAGTTGGCAACTGGACGGATATACAGACGTTGTGCGGTCGCAGTCCGCCGCAGTACATCAAGTCGAACAGCTCATCGATGCGCCTAATCTTCCGCTCAGACGGCGACATAATGGGCGATGGCTTCACCGCCCGCTTCGAGCGGAACTGCGGCGGCGATTTGTTGGCCGCAACGGAGCCACGGCTCTTCACCAGCCCGGGCTATCCGAAGGGCTACCACACGAACATCATTTGCAACTACACGATCAAGCCGCTTGATCCACACGCAATGGGCGTGTTGGTGCGCTTCCTTGACTTCGAGCTGGAGCGCTCCCCGATGAATGCGTGCATGTTTGACAATGTGACCGTGACTACCTACGACAACAACGACCGCAAGCAGGAGGAAATCATTTGTGGGGTCAAGCAGCGGCACGCATATCGCGCTCAGCGCTTCGTCAATGTGCTGTTCCTCTCGGACACGTCGTTCAGCGGGCGGGGCTTTAAGGTTGAGTACAGCACCAGCCTCTGCGGAGGAGTCGTCAACACGACACAGATTGTCGAGTCGCCGCGTCAGCATCAGGATGACCAAATGCCCCACAACAGCGACTGCTATTGGAATTTGACGGCGCCCGAGGGCCACAAATTCACCATCAAGTTCGAGCTGTTGGACTTCGAGGCCGGCAATCAGCAGTGCAGCTACGACGGCGTTGAGGTGTACTCCAGCCCTGTGCCGGATGAGAAGCAGCGCATGGCCCTGTTCTGCGGCAGTGTGTCTGATGATTTACCTACATTGCACATATCCAGCAATCGGGGTCTCATACACAGCTACTCCGATGATCGGGATCCGTCGCGCGGCTTCCGGGCGCTGGTTCGCATCATTCCCAACTGCGACGAGAGCATCTTCCTCGGCGAGCAGAATTCGACGTACACGTTCAACAAGTTTGTCGGCTCCTATGCGAACAATTTGGATTGCGGCATTACCTTCCGTGCCAGCCCCGGTTTTCAGATCAGCGTTGAGTTCCGCAGCTTTCACGTGGCAGCCACGGAAGGCTGCACCGGAGACTACGTCGAACTGCGCGATGGCGCCGGACCGTTTTCTGATGAGATCGGTAGATTTTGCGGTCAAGATCTGCCGCCCAAGCTGACGGCGTCGCGTCACCTTCTCTACCTGCGCTTCGTCACGGACTCCATAAACACGGACACCGGATTCGAGCTGGTGGTCACGGCGAAGCCACTCCAGTGCGGCAATTCGCTGATAAAGCTGGATGGCAAACAGCCTCTGGAGATACACTCACCGGTCAACGATCAGGGCAACTACGACAACAACATGTTCTGTCTGTGGAAGATCGAGAGCGAAATTTCATTACATCTCAAGTTTATCAGCCTTGACATGGAGGCGCCCAATGCGACGGGCAACTGCGATGCGGACTACCTTAAGATCTACCTAAGCGAGGTAATTCACTATCATTCATTTAATATAAGATAGATATAAGATGTTACAAAGGTCTAACATTTGATGGATTCCTAGTCTGTAAACTTATTTTCGTGAAAACCTGTTTCATTCCTTTATTTCCTTTATCTGCTTCCAATATTATTTCAGGACGCGCAATTGGTGGAACAGGGCTATGGAAACCAGATGATCTTTAATGGACAGAAAAATGCGGGTTACTTGTATGAATATGTCCTGGAACATGTTTACTGTGGCCGCGGCGAGCCGGATGACTATTACCCCAACTCGAAGCAGGTGTACATCAAGTTCCGCACCAATGGGGCTGTTGTGAGGCCCGGTTTCCGGATTCTTGTTGTGCCGGATGCAACCTGCCAGTACAGCTATGGCGGCATACAGGGTCGGGTTAAGTTCTCGGAGAATCACAATTGCGATGCGGTGATACACTCTCCGGCTAATCACACGATCAGCCTTTACTATGCCGAGGTGGTATTCGGCTCATTCGACTGTGATGTGGAATACGTCGAGGTCTTTGACATGGCGACCAACAAGTCGCTGCAGCGCGTCTGCTCCTTCATGGATCCCGGCAAGAGCCTGTTTACGTCTACGAATCAATTGCGTCTGCACTTCCAGACGGGCAGCTATTTCAACACCTTTGACTTGACGTATATTGCAACACCTGTCGCAGACGGGCCCGGCTGCGGTGGCCAGCTCTATAACACCATGGGCATCTTCTCCAATCCCTTCTATCCGCAGAGTGTCCGCAATAACTCCGATTGCCGTTGGAGCGTCCGCGTTCCGAGTAACACGAAAGTCCTGCTGAGCTTTGAAAGTAAATCCACCTCTATATACATACGTTCCCATTCGAGCAGAGGTATTAAATACATTTTCCATTTTCCAATTTCCATTGCAGCCTTCAATCTTGGCTCAAAGGCCACATGCCACACGGACTACCTCCTCATCCAGGAGGAAAACGAGCGTGGCGATCTCCAAGAAATGCGTCGCTTCTGCGGCGAGGACAAGCCCCGGGTTTATCTCAGCAAACGAAGTCAGCTCTATGTTCGATTCCACAAGTCGGTCAACTACGACGGCATCGGGTGGGTAATTAAATTTAACGGTGTCTTCGACGGCTATGAGATACCCGCCTATTTGCTAGAGTAGAGGACGATCCCAGCTATTAAAAAGGCGATAAATCCGATTTAAAATCCAAAAACATTTCCCATTTTCAAGATTAAAACAATTGAGTAAATTTTTTTTTTTTTTATTTTATTGAATACATTTAAATTAGTTATCTATAAAATAATTACTAAATATAATATAATATAGAATTTGCTTCTTTGTTTTTCCATCTTCTTTGCTTTAAATACAGAAATCAATTAAAAAAAAAAAAAAGTACTATGAAATAAAACGCACAATTTACGAAAAATGAAAATTTCTTCTTCATTGTTTTTGTTGTTCTTATAATATTTGCAGCGCTCTTGCATTTAACTATTAATATACAGTAAACGATGAAAAAAAAGTAATATGGTATAAAGTTATTTAAATAAGAAAATTATTCTTACGCAATCAATTAATGGTAATCAAAATAAAAAAAGGGGCGCTCAATTACTCGTAATTATGATAAATTATTTATTTATTTTGTTTAACAATTAACTGACCGTACACAAAAACTTTGCCTAATAAATACAATCCATCTTAGCTTAACTTTTGCTCAACATATTTCTATAATGCGAAAAGAAAAAAAAAAATTAATTGTAACCCCGCCTAGATTAGTGCCTAGGATAGGGGCCCTGAAATATATATTGTATTTACAAAAACCGATTGGGTTCAAAGCTTGCAACTAAAAACAAAATAAGTATATTTATTGTTTTTTTTTTTTTTGTTTTGTTTTTTTGTTTAAATAATAGAGGAGGAGGAGGAGGAGGCTGAGAGCGGGGTGGGTTGAGGGTATAAAAGCAATTTGAATAAATCAAAACAACATATGGGAGAACAAAATTTGCATATTTCATTATGTATTTAGGTATGTATGCATTAATGTGTATGTATGGGGCGTATATAGCTCTAGACGACATTTATGTAATGAACACGCACAAAGATAACATTCGATTCGATTCGATTCGATTTTCTCTACAATTTCTTAGTTGATAACATTCTCTATATATTTATTATGTATGTATCGTGTATATAAATGTGTATATGTATATGTAAAACTCTTGAACAATTTTCTTTGCTTTCCACTACCAATACGAACAACTGCGACTACATTATTTTCAGTGTATTTTATGTAAATGTGTTTAATGTTTACATTTGGTTACGATTAATGGGTATGTATTATGCTATAGCTGCATATTCTGAATTATGTAACAAACAATTGCCAATTGGCGGTCAACATTATATATATATATATGCATATATATGTATATATGTGTGTGTATATATATAAATACGATTTTCAATTTCAAAAAAGAAAACAAAAACAGACATTTAAATACACTTCACAATCCATACAAAAAGTTCAACAAATATTGTTGCGTTTTCTCCTATATTTTTCTTTAGTTTAGTTTTGTATAATTTATGCTATGGAGACATTTTGTTATTGTTTTGTTTTTTTTTTCGTCCAGAATTCACAGAATTGAATTCGTTGAAATATGTGAAACGTTGCCCAACGATTTTAACACTCTATTTCGCACACACACACACACGCACACGCGCACGCACACACACGCAGAACACAACGACTGATATGTCTTAAATCTTTATAATTTGTATTGTTGTTAGCTAATTTGCAATTTGGCCAATATGTTGCAACCTTTAACCCCTCCTCCCTGGATCTCTAACTCCTTCTCCATTCCCTCTCTCTCACTCTCTCTCTATCTCTTTCTGTGCTGCTCATCATTAATTTAACCGTTAGCCGGATACCCTGACAAACGACAAACGACGCTTACGAAATACTCGATATCCAACTACATACGCATATATATATGAATGTATATATATATATAAATATATATATATAAAGTTATATTTGCAGATCAACTTAAACAGTATTTGGGTTACTTGGAAATCGGCTGGGTTAGTGGGGCACAGTGGGTGGTACAGTAGTGTGGTACAGTGGTGTATTTTAGATCAACTAGACGCTAATAACATTAACTAAGAAACTCAAATCAAACAGAACTTCCGAAACACACGCGCAGGCGAGGGCGTTGCAGCTGCCCCAGTTGCAGGCAACTACAGGCGGCAGTGGTGGCAGCTGCCCCACGGTTGAGGCAAGCCTGCCAGCCAGCTGGCCAGCCAACCAGCCAGCCATCCGGCAGCTAGGGCGCTGACCACGCCTACACGTTCAGGCACTGCTACATGCAGCAAAGGAAGCGGTGAAAGAAACTTTTGGCATTGCGGCGCGCACGGCTGGCCGTTAGCTAACAGATGATGCCCTGGTCCAAGGTCAGGTTGTTGGTGGCAGCGGCGGCGGCATTCTTGGCGGCGATCACCACATGGTGATGATGATGATGATGATGATGGTGCATATGATGATGGTGCAAATGATGTGCGGGCGCCGGCAATCGTCCATTCAACAGCAGCGCCGTGCTGCTGCTGCTGCTGCCACTAGCGCTGCCGCTGCCACTGGGATTGCTGCTGCTGCTGCTGCTGCTGTTGCTGTTGCTGTTGCTATTGTTGCTGCTGCCGTTGCTGCTGGAAATGGTGTTCGGGCTGATGTTGTGCTGCTTCTTGTGCACAGCGGTCAGCGGCTCTGAGGCACGACGCACACAATTGCTGCTGCTGCTGTTGTTGGTGCAGTTGCTGCTGGCTGTGCCACTGACGCTGCGACGCATGTTGCCGCTGCTGCTGCTGTTGCTGTTGCTGCTGCTGTTGCTGTTGCTGCTGCTGCTGGCTGGTGGCATCGCAATGCTGGGCACAGAGCATTTGCGCGGCTGCTGCAGCTGCAGCTGCGTGATTGGCGAACCGAGGCTGCCGTTCGAGCTGCTGTTGTGGGAATCGAGCTCCTCCAGCTGAAACTTCTTGACCAGCGCCTTCACCGATGTGGCCGAACTGGCCTCCGTAGCGGGCGTCTTGCGTATGACTTTGGGTGTGGTCGGCGCATCTGGGAACAGCGCCAATGTGGCAATCACTGTCGTCTCCTCCAGCCCATTGCTGCCAATCTGTATGGTGGCCGTGCTGGCCATCGGCTTCTTAACGAATGTCGCCGTGTACGTGTTCTCCTTATCCGAGTCGGAGGCGCGCCGTGTCGGTGCCACAATCTGTGTCGGCCTCGGTGCATTTGTCGCCAGCGACATGGTCAGCGTTTGGGGCAGTGTGTGTATGGCTGTTGTTGTCTCTGTGCTGGGGCTCAGCTTGTGGCTAGTGGCAATTGGTATCTTGGAGCTCGAGTGCGCTCGGTGTCCATTGTGCGTCGCTTTGCTGGGCGGTGTTGTTGCCGCTGTGGCAGCTGTTGTGCTGTTATGTTGCTGTTGCTGCTGTTGCTGTTGTTGCTGCTGTTGCTGTTGTTGCTGCTGTTGCTGTTGCTGCTGCTGCTGCTGCTGCTGTGAAACATTTTGTACGCCTTCCTCATCATCATCCTCCTCCTCCTCCTCTTCCTCCTCTTCGTCGTCCTCATCCTCATCATCCTGCACAAAGTCCGCATCGTGCTGCGCCTGCAAATAGATTTGCCTGTCCAAGGAGCATTCATCCTTCAGCCAGACATGCTCCAGGCAGCCGGCGGCATTCATGCGATCGCTAAGCAAAACGCGAGAGAGAGCGAGAGAGAAAGAAAGGTTATTTTGCAGCTCGATTGAAAGAGAGAGAGAGAGAGAGACTGGAGACTGGACTTACTTTGGCTTAATTCGCAATGCGCGACGTATGAAATCAATTGCCGCCTGGGAGACGCCGCCAAAGAGATTGTCGGGGAAGGTCAAAGCGCACTGTGAGATATTTAGGAAGGTCTCCTGTTTGGTGTCGCCGCCAAAGGGCGAGAAGCCCGACAGCAGCACGTAGGCCAACACGCCCACCGACCAAATGTCCGTGAGTAGCGACAAGGGCTCATATTGGAGCACCTCCGGCGCCACATAATCCGGAGTTCCGGCCATCTCGCGCACATTGATGCCCTCGCAGACGACGCGCGAGATGCCAAAGTCGCACAGTTTGAGACCATCTAAAGGTGACAGAGAGAGAGAGATAGAGAGTTGAGGATTGTCTGTGAATTCGTAATCAATTTTAAAACTCACCCTCAATCCGTTCGCCAGTGAGCAAAATGTTCTGCGGCTTCAGATCCAAATGGGCAATGGAACGATCGTGCAAGAACTTCAGAGCCTTCAGCGTCTCCCGCATGCAGTGACGCGCCTGCGCCTCGCTGAGGCATTCCTCGTTGTCCAGAATCGTTTGCAGCTCGCCGCCAGTGGCCCTTGAATGAAGAACATTCGAATTGAGCATCAGATAGTTTCATTTAATCCTCCGTTTTTTATTTTTTATTTTTAGTTTATATTAAAATTTTGGACTAGCAGTACTTAAACACTAGTTCTATGCATAGGCAGCTGCTGTGCTTCTTCTTTGGGCTTTCTTCTACGGTTTTCATGAAATTTGCAGGGTATGGCAATTGCAGCAGCATATTGCTTCCGGTCACAATTGCAACTCAAGATCTTTCATATTGATTTCTAATTCTTCTTTCGATTTTGGGAGTTAAGCTTGCTTTTTATTATCTGTATTCCATTTACGAACATCTATACATACAACATATTCGAGAGAAAATGAAGAAAATATTTGTCTATCTCGCCCGCCTTTTTGTATTTCAATAATTTACAGTTTGCCGCTCTATTTGAATTTTCCAAAATTCGGAATCTGGAGCATTTCGAAAGGATTATCAATAAAGATTGTGAACGCCCGTATTTAAGTGTTACCCGGCATTGCCCGCATTTTCTATTTCGGTTGTCGTGTTATTTACGTGTGAATTTCAAGAATCGCTTTAATACGTGTTTATCGATCGGATTGTAATACTATGTGCTTTTATATTCCCACTTGAATTTTTATGTGTCACAAATATAAACAATATATTACTTTAGTTGAACACACATTCTCCATCAATCAATCAGTCAAATCAGTCAGTCAGTCAGTCAGTCGATGATGAGTTACAAATAATTAGTTTAAACTTCGCAGTTGGACAATCAATCAAGCGATCAATCAGTTAATCATTCAGTTAATTAATCAGTCAATAAGGATATCATTGCTTAAGTTGGATAATCAATCAGTCAGTCAATCAATCAGTTATGAATAGTTAGTTTTGACTATGCTACTAAAGGATTTCATTGCTTCAGTTTGATTATCGAATGAGTCAATCGGCCAGTCAGTCAATCAATCAATCAATCAATCGATTAATCAATTAATCAATCAGCAATTTAATCGTTTAGCAATAGTTAGTTTTAGCTTTGCTAACTAAGGGAAGTTGGACGAGCGCTCAATCAGTCAGTCAATCAATCAGTTAATCAGTTACAAATAGTAAGTTTCGACTCAAGGATTTCATTACTTCAGTATGATATTCAATCAGTCAGACAGTCAATCAATCAATCAATCAATCAATCACTTAATCAATCAGTAAGTTAGTCAGATAGAAATAGTTAGTTTTAGCTTTGCTAATGAACACTCAATCAGTCAGTCAATCAATCAGTTAATCAGTTACAAATAGTAAGTTTCGACTCAAGGATTTCATTACTTCAGTATGATATTCAATCAGTCAGACAGTCAATCAATCAATCAATCAATCAATCAATTAATCAATCAGTAAGTTAGTCAGATAGAAATAGTTAGTTTTAGCTTTGCTAATGAACACTCAATCAGTCAGTCGATCAATCAGTCAATCAGTTGCGAATAGCTAGTTTTGACTGTGCTACCGATGAGGAGGATTTGGAACATCTTCTTAGGCAACTAATTAAGCTAAGCGAATGCTTAAAATGCATTTGCAATATGCTTTGCAATCAATCAAAGATTGGGCGATTGATACATGGGAATATTGTGTGATGGGGAATATAGATTCATATGTGTGTATGTATATGTATAATGTGGATCAGTACTTACAGCTCCAGCAGCAGGGCCGTATCGGAGCGCGTCTCGTGGACTGCATTCAGATTGACGATGTTCTCCTCGCCCTTGCAGAGCATCAGGACCGCAATCTCGTGCTTGATCTCCTTGTCGCTGCTTTGTGCGCGTCGACGTCGCTTAAGGAATTTGGCAGCAAAGTGCGAACCGGTATTCTTGTGTATCGCCCGACGAACAGCCGCGAATTTGCCCCTGCAACACAATAAAATTTTAATTTGAATATGTATTTAATTTAAAGTTGGAGTTAGAGTTAAAGTTAAATTTAGAGTTTTTATTTGGTTTGGAATTGTTGCAACAACAACGAATTTGTTGGCAGAACCGGACAAACAGTTAACAAGGCAACAAGGCGGCCCACACGCGCTTTATGTTTCATTCATAAAGGCTGCCCAATTGTCGGCCAATCTCAACGTGACTCAGAGAAAGAGAGAGAGAGAGAGAGAGAGATATATATATATAGTATCGAATGCAATGAGACGGAATGAATCGGGGATATTACGACGTCAACGAAACGCCTTTGACAAAGTACGTGCCATAATGAAGCAATTGCGCTTCCGGCAAATACTAACAACATCAACAACAACAACAACAACAACAACAACAACAACAAGAACAACAACAGCGACAAATCTAGCATACCAAATAAGTCGGTAAGTAGTTGCCCCAACAGCCTGCCCCAGCCCCTGCCCCTAACCCACTCCATTTGCAGCTCAGGATTTGCCACAGACAGCAGCAAAAACAAGCTAAAGGCGCATCACGCAAGCCTCCATCTATTCCAACTAGAATGAGGCATGAGGCATGAGGCGTAAGGCATGAGGCATGCAACTTGAGGCTTCAGGCATGTGGCATAATGAACAACCTAACACAGTAGTGTTAAATTAATTCGCACACTACAAATTTTACTATTTTGAGTTGCTTTTTGGCTTCACTTCAATCAATGCTACAAAATTCCTTAAAATTTTACAATTGTTTAATTAACATATTTAAAAATTGCTTTTATATAAATTTTGAAATGCGAATTATTATTTCTTTTATTTGAATATATGTATATGTGACATTCATCTTACAACAACAACTTTTTGCATGCCAATTATTTTCTTTCATGGGAAAATTAAATAGGAATAAGAAGAAGAATAATGTGAGTTACAGTTAGGGTATTCCATATAGGAATATACATATTCGTATATTCTATATAGACGCTGGGTCTGTCGTCGCATTAACACAGACTGGTTTTCTAATTGTTGCATGCAACAACAAGCTATCTCCCTTTCTCACTCCACCGCGTTGTTGTTGTTGTTGTTGTCTAGAGGCAGCTCCTGGCAGCAACATTCACAAATTGTCAAATGTGTCGCCGCTGGAGGACAACGTGCAGCAAACTGTGGCCATTAAAGTGAAATATTTTGTGCTTGCCACGTAAATGAAGACGCACGCATGCAACACGAACAGCGAGCTGGGATGCCAACTGCAGCCATCTTCTTCTTCTTCTTCGTCGTCGTCGTCGTCTTCTTCTACTTCTCCTTCTTCTTCTTCTTCTACTCAATTCAATTAGCGCCAGCAGCATTTGCATCTTGCCTTGGCAACATGTTGCCAAGCCTTGTCAACATTCCGCGCAGGTGCATTCACAAATCTTTCGCTGCTGATGTTCTTCTCCTCCTCCTCCTCCTCCTCCTTCTTCTTCTTCCTCTTTTTGTATTTTAATTTTTTTTTATTTTTCTTTTCTTTTCTTTTTATAAAATTTAATTACAATACTTTTTGCAGCATTTCGACTAATTGGGCAAGGTCTTCAGGCCAGTTGCTGCTTCTGCTGCTGCTGCTGCTGCGCAAAGTTGCGTAACGACTTGAATTTGTTGTTGTTGTTGTTGTAACTGTTGTTGTTGATGTTGCCAGGTGACGCAGAATCGCGCTCTTAACTGAAGATGTGGTCGGGCCAGTGAGAGAGAGAGAGAGAGAGAGAGAGAGAGAGAGAGGGAGAGGGAGAGGGGCAGAAGGCGTGGCGTGGGCGCAGATCAGTTCTTAGCATCCATAACTGTTCACCAGCTGATGAACTTTAAAGGTTATGTGCAAAAACCTTGTCACAGGGCGCATTCGGGCTAACGGTCTCGCATAGAACTCTGTATTAGCTGCATGTGTGTGTGTGTGTGTGTGTGTGTGTGCGAGTTCATGGTTGGTCAGCGTCGCTATTCGACCAGCCACTCCCACGCGCGTTGCCCTTTTTTTCTACTATTATTTTTTTTACTTTATTTTTTTGAATGGTTCATTAAATCGTAACAACAACAACAACAACAACAACAAGCTTCAGTCGCACCGTGGAACACGCACGTAAATTATTTCTCACAATTTCTATATTTAAGCAAATCGAAGCTTATGATTTTTTTTGTTTTTTTTTTTTGCTTCCATTTGCTAGATACAAGGATTTTTCTTATTAAATGTGTCGGAATTCCCACGTAATCTTCATTAGCTTAATGCAAATATTTAAGGTATTTATTTTATCTACTCATTTTAAACAAACTTTTCTTAATGTTATCAGATGTTTTAGAATATGCTCAATTAAATAGTAAATATGTGTTAGTTTAAAACAATAATGCAAAATTATATCTTTTGCGTTATAAGTTTCGCGCGTGACGTTTGTGAGTCACAAAGCTCTCAATATGACTAATTTTATCGTACGGAATAGTCACACGATGTTTTTAGCTAAAGTCCCGGTTCCGTGTTTTCAGAAAATGCATTTCATAAACTATTTACGAAAATATCTACTCAAATTCCCAGCCATTTGCTACTATCAAATTGTTCAGCTACATTAGGGTACACTTAGTCGAGCACACCCCAATCGAAGTGCTAGTCGCATAGTTTGTGCGATTGGCTCCACTGTGCTGTGCGGGCGGCATTTTGGTCAAGTGTGAATTTGTATATCGAGTGGCTTCCAAAATGGTCAGCTTTGGCAGCGATCGATCCGGACGAGATTGGCCAACAGCGAACAGCGAACAACGAACAGGTAACAGGTAACAGGTAACAGGTAATAGGCAACAGGTATGTATGTATATCGATCGGCGTCTGTCTTTTTGGCATTTGGTGGCTGGGGCAGGCACATACAAGGCATGGTTTGGATCGATCTTTGTGACGCACAATTCTCAGCGACGACCAAATAAGGTGGCGTTTAAAACAGCGCGCAAAACGCGCGGCGCGTGCACGTGCTGTTGCCACGGGCAGGGATGGGGGTGGGGCTGGGGCTGAGGCTGGGGGTGCGCTAGATCAATAGCGGGGGTGCCAAAGATTGCGGCAAGCTGCTTCAATATTTACATTCACCTCTGCCGCTCAATTTCGAATGGAGTAGTAAAAATTATTGTTTGTGTTCGAACGTCCATTGGAGAAAGACAGAGTGAGAGAGAAAGAGAGAGAGAGAGAGAGAGAGAGAGAGAGGGTATTTGAACAGAATAAGGCAATTAATTTGGATTGAGGCAAGCAGATCTTTGACAGTTTGTTTGGGTGTTGCAGATCAAAGCAGTTCAACGGAAAATTTTCCGTTTTGGAATGCAAATAATGCGGGAAGCAAATCGATAGCTTTCGATAGCACATTTATCGATGGCAGTGGAATGTTTTTGCAATTAAATGAATAGTCGAACAATTAACTGGAGTTGTACGACAAAGTGTACATATTATAAAAAGTGATCGGGTATGCTCGACTACAGATACCATACAGAAAGCTATTTATAATATTTCATATAAAGGTTTCGCTGCCAAAAACAAGTAGGGGAAACGTTTCTTATCGATCTTGAATCGCTGTATTGAAATATGATTTTAGATATGAAGGCAAGTGCGTAAACCTCAGGCATAGAAAGTACTTAAGCATCACAGCTGGAAATAAATCCATTTTATCATCAATCACAATTTCCGTATCGATATGATCTTATGATTTATGACATCAGCGTTCAAAATAATTACTGGACTTGATCTATTTGTTAACTACTTGCATGACCTTTCCGATATACTCGATAAATCGTATTTCGTTTACTTTCTCGATTTAAAGTGGATTCCAAGTTTTGCTTTTGTAGACAAGAATTGGCGTCAGTTATGCTTTTGGCCAACAAAAAGCAGCTGAATGCACAGTTGTTGCATTTGTTGCAATGTTTTGATGGCGCCCACCCAAAGTCCGCGACAACTACGCAACAAATTTGTATTGCAAATGAGCAAAAAAATAGACAAAAAATAGACAAAAAATTAAAAACACAACGAAAACAAAACAAAACATTGTTAACAAGGTGCAAATTGGTGGGCGGGGGTGTGGCTCAGCTGCACAGTTGGCAGCCAAAAGGTTAGCCAGTTGCAGCTCCAATTGCCCAAAAGCGGCAGACGAGACGCGAAGGTGAGGCACAACTGCAGCGAAGGTGAGAGGTGACGGAGTGAGAGAGTGAGAGAGAGAGAGAGATGGAAAGGGGAAAAGCATTTACCTAGTTGCAAAGTGCACTCAGTAGCTACAACTACACCCACACACTTACACACACACACACACACACAATTGCAACTCTTGCACACTTCTGGCTAACAATAACATTTTGCAGGCTTTGACGCATTTGAACAAACAGCTGAAGAATCTTTCTGGCTTTGACAGACGACGATGACGACGTTGTTGACAAGGATGCGGATGACGACAAAGTGCGGTTAAAGTGCTTGCCGCGTGTTGCTGCTGCTGTTGTTGTTGTTGTTGTTATTGTTGTTATTGTTGTTGCTGCTGCTGCTGCTGTTGCAGTTGTTGCTTTTTGTGCAGCTGGGTGCATTGAACCGAAGAGTTGCCCGCGAGCTGCCTCAACTCTTCCAACTGTGTGTGCGTGTGTGTGCATGTGTGTGCATGTGTGTGTGCATGTGTGTGTGCAGTCGAGTAAAATCATCTGGCGGCTGTCAGACAAGCAAATAGTTGCCCTTTAGGTGACTAACCAGACAAGGGACGCAGTCGCCGCCACTCGCCAGAGTCGTCTCGTCCCTTTTTTTTTTTCGATGCCTCCTCACTAATGGGACAATTAAATTGCCCAGTCACAATCGCAGTCACAGTCACAATCACAATCGTTGGCACTGTCACAGTCACAGTCGCAGTCACATTTAGGCCTAGATGACGCACGTAGCTCTCAATGCGCTTTCCCAATCACGAATCTATGCGCAACGCATTTAATTGACTTTTAGAATACAGTTCAACTAAGCTTCAATCAATCTCTCTCTTTCTCTCTCTCTCTCTCTATCTCCCTCTTCCTTTTCATCTACCGCTCTCGCTTATTCCCCTCTCTTTCGATCTTTCTATTATTCAGATCATTCTTTCTTACTCCTCTTCTCTCTCTCTCTCTCTCTCTCTCTCTCTCTCTCTCTCTCTCTCTCTCTCTCTCTCTTTTTAAGTCTCTCTCTTTCGCTTGTCCTCCTTCTCCATTGCTTTTGTTTAGATCTTTCTCTCGTTCTATTAGTTTCTTAAACTAAGCATCAATAATTAATCAATCTCTCTCTCTCTTCAATAATTAATCAATCTCTCTCTCTCTCTCTCTCTCTCTTAATCTTCATCTATCGCTCTCGTTTGTTCCCTTCTCTCTTTCCTTCACTAACTTTATCCTGCTCTCTTATTGCCTTTTTTTTGCTACTCTTCTCCGCTCTCTCAATTATTTTGTTTAACTAGCTTTAACAGTCAACATTTTCGTTTCTCTTCCCCTCTATCTCTTTCTCTTTCACTCTAGCTAATTGCTTAATGTATTCAAACTTTCCCATGACGGACGCATTTTTAAAATAAATATGACATTTTATTTATGTTGTCAAAGTTACACGCTTTAAGGTCAACAAAATTCGGTAAAATCGGTAAAATCGGTGATTCGTAGGTTTCTATATGTAACCAAGCAAGCTCTAACCGGGTCTGCCCGACTGACTGCGAAGCTGGACTACGCGCTTTGATAATTGCTAAACTATTAAATATTCTAGCTGTCATCCATAGGTTAACATAATTACAATTATTATTAACTAATTTTATTTAATGTAATTTATTTTACTTTCTTATTATTTTTAAATTAGTTCACTATTTGCATATTAATTATCAATTTGCATTATATTATGTATTTTATTTATTTATTATTTTTAAATTATTTTAATATTTGCATATTAATTATAAAAAATTATATTATTTTTATTTTATTATTTCAAAATTTGCATTGTAATATATTTAATTATCCTTTGTTCTAAATTAAATAAATATTGTATTAAAAGAGTTTCCCAATATCTTATAATGCAGAGTTTTGATTGATATATGTATATGTACTTGTGTATACACATAAAAATATATTTAGTATTTTTTTTTTTTATAATTTTTTACGCATGTCATTTCGACAGCTTTCCCTATTTTACAAATTGACATCAATAACTTCCGTTAAATGTGCCAATTGTTAATGCGTCTTAGCAAAAAAAAAAAAAAATTAAATAAAATAAAAAAATAATAATATAAAAACAAAGCAAAAAATACAAAAAAAAACTTTGACGCTTGTTGCCTTTTTAGGATAGCTGAAAAAAAATAAATAAAAAAAAAAAACGCGTGGGCGTCGCGCGCGTTTTGTATTTAATTTGTGAACAAATTTGGGCAGCGCTTAACGCAACAGCCGTAGCAACAATCGCTTAATGTATTTAATTAATTTCATAATTTTGCGTTTGTTTGTAGTTGCTTTTTGTTTTGTGCAAAATAATTGCGCATACGACGCTTGAGCCAAGGATTTCGCTTGGCATTTGTTTTGTTTGCTTTTCACTCAAGCTTGTTTTCCTGTCAGTGCAACAACAACAACAACGACATCACAAACATCAACACATGCAACAACAACAACAACAACAACAACAACATCAACAACAACTGCGACAACAAGAACATCAACAAAAGCTTTGGTTGTCTTTTTTATTTTCATGTTTTAATTAAGCACATGTCAAAACACTCGAAAAGGGTCGGACAAAAGTGTCAACGACATCCACACTCAGTCCACAATCCACAATCCACATGCCACACTCCACACTCGACAATTAACAGTACATCCATTCAGCATTCAGCATTCAGAATCGCATTGCGCCTGGGAGCTTCTTTCCACTTGACATCATTTCCCTTATGCATAGACAGGAAGTTAGCCCAGTTAACTGACACTGACTCAAGGCAGTAGCTAAACACGGCTTGGCCAAGGGCTGCTATTAATATTGTCAATATTTCATTTTTTCTTTATTTTTAATAGATTTTTTATTTAATTTACTTTTTTATATTTATTTCAATTTTTATTACATTTTGCATTTGTGTGTGCGCATACTTTTTTGCTGCAGTGTGTGGCTTCTATATTGCTCATAACGGATTGTCCTCTGTCAGTTCCCTACGCTTTGCTCTCCTTCACAAACACACACACACACACACACACACACACATGCAAATACAAAAGCGTTGCCACTCTCTTGAAATTGTGTCAGGCTCGTTAGTTAACTCGAGCTCCTGAGCATTTCCCTTTGCCTGCCTGCCTGCCTGGTTTCCTTCCTTCCTTCCGTTGGGCATCGCCCCCTCCCCTTTGCTCCTGGCTCTCACCTCGATATTTGCGATTGCTTTAGGTGCATGTGTAAAGCGGCTTTAATTATGATAAATTAGCTGGCAATTGGCAGGCAGGCAGCTGGCAAGACTTCAATTGCTGTTGCTGCCGCTGTTGTTGCTGTTGCTGCTGCTGCTGCTGTTATCCTTGAGCTGTCAGCCAATTGCTGTTGCTGCCACAGCCGACTGCTGCTGCCGCTGTGATTGTCTGGCCATTGATAAGACGCATTCCTCAAGCTTTGTGGCGTCGGTAGATAGAGCACACACACACACACACACACACACACTCACACACACACTTACACACATATATATATATATATTATATATGTATGTTTATGCCCCATGCCGATGGCTGCCACATGCCACATATCCATAACTTGGCGCGCATGCCAGCCACATTGTTGTTGCAAACAAGACACAGCACAGCACAGCACAGCAAAACGAATTTATTGTCCATTGGCAGCTGTTGCAGCCACAGCCACAATCACAGCCAGAGCCAGAGCGGCTGCCACTGCCACAGATTTGCTTTTGATATTTGGCCAAAGTTCTTTTGTGGCGACCTTCAATGCGAGTCCATTAAGAAGCTTAAGCAGAAGGAGAGTTCGAGTGCAAATGAAGCGGGCGTCTGATCAATTGATAGCCATGCCACATGCCACATGCCACATGCCACATGCCACATGCCTCATCCCACATGCCCCATGCGACAACTTGTGGCAACTCTTGCTGCTGCCAGATCGTCGTTAAAATCTTTAACCCAAGTCCTCACATAGACCCCATCAAAATAATGGCCCGAACATGTTCGTACGTGTCATCAGCGCATAATCAAGGTCTCGGCAGCAACAACAGCAACAACTCCGTGAAGGCAAACGCATTAATCGCTGCCCCGCAACCAGATACCCTGTATGCAAAATAGTAAAAGCAACAAATGTTGCGCTTCGACTCGATTTGCAACACTGACAGACAGACAAGCATGCGTGAGCATACCCGATATGCATGCTGCTTTCGTACAGGGTATAGAACACATAAAACAACAGAGTTTTCACAATTTTATGCACAAAATGTAAATATCTGTACTTAGATGTGTATGTTTTTTTTTACGATTATTATTATTGTTGTTGTTGCTGTTGTTGTTGTTGTTGCTGATGTTGTTGTTGTTATTATAATTATTGCTGTCGACAATTTATGCTGATAATGCGGATATACCCAGAGGGGGGGCACAGGAAGAGGCACTCGCTGCCGACGCCGCTGCCGACGCCGCTGCCGACGCCGCTGCTGCTGCGCTGCTTTGCATGCAGAGCGAATGCAGTCTTCGAGACGTTGTCAGCATTGTTGAGTTTCTTTTGAAATACAACAAATTGTTGTTGTTGCAGCTGGTTAATGTGGCGTATGTGTAACAGAGTATCACCGAACCTACACCCCCACCCCCACCGCCACCCGCGCGTGCAACTGCAAGTGAAGGTCATCCAAAGCATGGAGTCCAGCTGCTCATCCAGCTTGGATCCAACAACTCGTTGGAGCCGTTTATAAGCCGCTTACGCGTTGCATAAGCTTTCAATCGCCAGATTTAACTGTGCTTCTTCTGTCCAATGGGGGAGGGGCTGGGGGGATGGGGGGATGGGTGGCTGTACTAACGGTTATTGCAAGCAAATCATTTGACGGCGACGTTCAAAATTCTTGTTTTATGACTTGCAATGTTTGTTGTTTATTTTCCATTTCATAGAATCTTTACTGTACAGTGAATACTGATGGGGGATGCCATAAAGTGACGGACGGATAAGTGTTCCAATTTATCTGTCTGGCAGTTTATGGCATCACATCACAGTTTTATAGCATTCAATCAAATACAGCTTCCAAAGCTATAACTTTTGGATATTTCAGTTCCACTTAAGCGCAATAAATTCGAAGCTTATTCAATTTTGCTTCATTCATTCAATATAAACTAGATACAGTTAGGATTCTTGCAAAAATAGCAAATTAGCAACAATAAATGGGATTTACTTTTTTAATAAAGCTTTTCCGTAATTTGTTTTCATTGATTCTCAAATAGTTGGAAAATAAAACCTTAAGATTTTGGATGGGGAAAATAAACGCATTTCCAAATATTTTCTGTTTTAGAAATGTTTGATTCAAAACGAAATGTTGAATCTAAATAAAGTAACGCAACTGAATCATCACTCAACAGCCGCTAAATAAGATTTGAAGTTAGAAAAAATGACTAACTACGCCATGACGAACTTTAAATACCCTTGCAGATAGTTGACTCATACATACGTCAATTTACATTTATGAGAAGTCACAGAATGTATAATACATACATATATAATGCAAATTCTCTGTAATGAATAATTTTGGATAAGTTATGCTTTAATAACATTTCTTCTATATAACATACGATATATGATAATTGGATATATGTAAGCAAATTTTTTTTTTGAGTGCTTAATTTTTCCGCTAATAATTACCAATGTTAAATTATAATATAGTAAGTGCGTCGCCCGAAGTCGGAAGTTGTCAGCTAATACGGATTCAGAATATATATGTTCCTGTATTAATAATGGCTCGAAAACGTTTTATTGCTAAGCATGGCACGTTTTGTAATAAATTTAAAATACCTTTTACAAGGGTATAAAAGCAAATCAGACGCGCACAAATTTCCATGTCCAAGTCGCAGACTCACAACAACAACAACAACTTCTGATCATTGCTGTGCAGTGAGTCATCAACGCAGGTGACGCAGTGCCAAGCAGATGAATTTTTGGTGCAAGCGTATGCAAGGGGTGTGGGGGAATACCGTTGGATAAGATGGATAAGAGCGATGCTCTGGGTAGGCGCATAAGTCAGTCTGTCTGTCTGTCTGTCTGTCTGTCTGTCAGTCTGTCTGTCTGTCTGACTGTCTCTCTGTCTGACTGACTGAAGCAGCCCCGAGAAGCGTTCCCATTGCATGAGTCACACCCAAGAAGGCGGCTGCTGTCTTCGTTGCTAACTGTTAATGTCAGCTGGCAGTGGCAAGGTGGCAACACTTATGCGCTGCTCTGATGCTGTATGGCATCATCGAGGGGGCCTGACGACTGGCTTCCATTCCAAGAAGTCGTCGCTGTGGTAACCAGATTATGACCTTATGATATAATCGCGTTGGCAACTCGAAAGGGTCGCTCAAGGCCGTTGCTCAAGTTATTGTTGCTGGCAAAAAAAAATAAAAATAAATAAAATAAAAATAAAGAAGCAGAAATAACTAAATGGAGACCAAAGTCAAACCCAAGGCTTCGCCTAGCCATAGGCCAACCCCTCGCCCAAACAGCGCAAAACAGCGTTCAGTGTTCGTCATGTAATTTAACGCTCTGAACTTTAACGCTTCGTTAAGTTTCACGCATGCAGATTTCTGTGTGTCAGTGTGGTGTGTATGTTCGTGTGCGAGTGTGTGCGTGTCTATGCGTCCCAATTCTGTCAATCAACTGCGTGTTTTTCTTCTTTTTTTTTGTGGGTGCCAAGCGTTTTGTTTGGATAATGTTAACCACAAAAGGCCAAAGTCAAAGTATTAATAACAACAACAACGGCACCAATAATTACAACTACAACAACAACAGCAACTGCACCGAAGGGAAAGGCTCCTCTAAGCCGAGTGCATCAAATTGCAGTCGAGTGTCCAAGACTCAAGGCTGCTGCGCTGCTGCTGCGCAGCTGCTGCAAGACAACAAAAGCAACCAAAATGAGTTCAAGCGCATTTTCAACTCTTGAGCAAATAAATTTTGGGTTTTTTTTTTCTTCTTTGGTCTGGCCAAAAAGTGAATCAATGAAAAAGCAGATAAAGAGAGGAAGAGAGAGAGTGTGATGATGACAAAAAAAAAATACTATGAACAAATTTAACACACTGTATTAAAAAAGTCATCAAATGCAGTTGTTGTTGTTTGTTAGTAAAAATATGCCATGACTAAACCGGTTTGGTTGCCACCCCCACTGGCCCGCCCCCCAACTAAGGCAAAGGCAAAGCCACAGCCAGAGCCCAAAATGCAGCTTCAATTCAAAGCAGAGTCGCATTCTGCAACTGACTGAACTGGAGCGGGAGCTGAACTGGAGCGGGAACTAAATTAGTGCTGGAGCTGGAACGGGAGCGAGAGCGGGAGCTAAGGATGGGAGATTGTTAACTAGCGACGGGACAGGTCAAAAGTGCAGCGTGGTGGCAACGCTGCGGCCCATTGTTGCAATTATGCTAATTTTTTGTGCGAGGCCTGGGAAACAAGAAAAAAAAAACACACACACACACACACACACACAAAAACAAAACAAAAATAAAAAATAAAATGGGAAAAGTGGAAATGAAATGTTTTTCACACATGAATGCGAATGCAGTGCGCGCCAGACGGCATAGAAAAAGAGACAGAAAGAGCGAGAGAGAGAGAAAGAGAGGGAGAGAGTTTTGGAGAAAGGAGGCGCGGAGTATGGAAGAGTCATTGAAAGTATTTTTTTCTTCTTAGTTTCTTTGCCAACGTTTGATGGAAACGAGTTTGTTGTTGTTGCGGAAAATGTGGGAAATTCATGGAAGCAATTTTTCGTTGTTAAAAGGCTTTAAAACTCGCCGGCGCAGGCAGCGCAGCGCACAATGAAATACAATGCGATACATACATATGTATACATGCATACGTACATACATACATATGTACATATGTATATAGAGTGCAACGCGAAGAAGAAGCAGAAGAAAAACGCAGCTAATGCAGTCTTACCCCAGCGATTACCGCCCAACTGAGCCGACTTTGTTGTCGCTGCTTGTTAATTGCCTTGGCCATTGGCCCCGTCAAGAAAGGTTCTCACGTCTCACGATTGCCGCCTAGTTGAGCCATTAGCGCGCGCGTCTCTCTTTAGCCGGAACTCCACATGGTTCTGGCCCAGACCAGACCCCGACCAGACCCCGTCTGGGTGGCTTGATAAATGGTTTAGCCGGCCGCGTCGGCTGTTCGTAAAGCAAAAGCAAAAGCAAAGCAATTGCCGCCGGATTGAACTGTTGACGATGCAATCTTAAAATGCGGCCCTGGGCAAGCATTGCAATGCGTATAAGATAAACCAAAGGGCCGGAGGATGAAGCTATGCCAATGTCTTCTTCTCGGAACAAAGAACAAGCAATGCAATCCACATACATAGTTCTCGTCCAGCCGAAATGCTAAAAGCTACGATTTGTAGATATAACTGTTCCGAATGCAAACCCCTAAAGGAAACAAATTAACTGCGTTTCGTACTGCTGCCCGACGCCGTAAAATCAGTAATAATTAAATTGTAGAAATTAGAAATGCGAAAGAGAAGACGCGTCTTTGCACACAAATAAATAAATATAGGAAAACATAATAAAAAAAAATAAAAATAATAATAATAATAATACAAAAATTGTATGAAAGGAGCTCAACAAAAATACATAAATAAATAGAAACACGACCAACAAACACGCAAACTCAAAGTCCAATTGGCTGGCTCCGATCTTTAAGCCAACTGCGTCTCCGGCTTTGACTGACTGACTGACTGACTGACTAACTGACTGACTGACTGAGTGACTGAAAGAAAGAGTTAGGATTAAAGAGCTGCCGGACAGCTCTTTGCCAGCCTTTCTACTGCTGTCTGGTTGCAACGTCGTGCGTTGCATGCCACCAAAAATGGTGAGTAGCTGCGGCAGCCACTTTATAATGCAGACAATTATTCAGCGATATGACAATGAAATGCACAATTATAATCATTAAATGTTGCCATTTTGGTTTATGGATAATTAATCGATAATCGGAGAGAGAAAAATATAAACATGTCTCAGCCACAAATTATTGCAAGCTAAGTGGTATTTAATTAGATATTTGAAATGGTAAACTCTATGAAACTGTTCTGATTATTATCGATAAGTGTTCATCGATTTGTTTCACTGAATAACTTTTCTCCACAGATTATCCATAATTTATTTTCTGCAGTCTAAAATTTCATTATACACAGTATTGGGCAAACGATTATATATCGATTTATCGAGTCAACGAAACAAGGAAAAACTTTGATACTTTATTGAGAATTATTAAGAGGTCGTAGAACTTAGGTTGGAATTTTTATATTTTACTATCGGAATGCGCCACGCCTTGTGCGAGCATCTTAATTGTTTATTAATTATTTACACTTTTTTTATGGTTGTGTTATTATTATTATTTTTATAACTCTTAACTGGCAATGAAGCGAACAACTGGCAGCGGTCAAAGCCATACACTGAGCAAAATCATGGTCAGTTGTTCAGCGTGTCGATGAAGATAAAATATTAATAATAATAATGATAAACATAAAGATAATGATATTGATGATGATGTGGATGGTGATGATCATGATGATGTCAGGAGTTGCAGAGCTACAAAATGGGTCAAGCATGTGGCCAGCCAGCAGCGAAGCAAACCAGCTTTTACTTTGCAACAATTGAGTTGCAGCAAAATGTTAGTTAGCTACGTTTTTACTGCCTGTTGTTGTTGTTGCTGATGTTGCTGGTGTTGTTGGTGTTGTGTGGCATCTCGCCGCCATTCGCCAGACGGCTTGTGGTAAAAGTAAAGTTTATTTTCTTTCAATCGGGCGGCAGTTCCGACTTTAGTTTGTGGCCTGGGTGGGTGGACTTCCGCTGTGGCAGCGACAGCTGCTGCCACATAACAGAGAATGCGCTGCTCTTTGGCTAATTAAAAGCAACCATAAAATACAAGTTGCCAACACAACGTGCAACAAAGAGCTGCAATTTACAATTCCCGCCTGGCATTGGACTCATTACACATGGACGCAAGGGCGAGCTCTTCACTGTGTGTATGTGTGTATGTGTGTATGTGTGTGTGTGTGTGTGTGTGTGTGTGTGTGTGTGTGTGTGTGGAGCACAGGAACTGCTGGCTGTTGCATTAATGCCCGTCACGTAGCATCCATGTTCCGTTCCCCCAACCAAAAATCCGTGCGTGCAGCGCTGTGAAACCAATCAATGCAGCAGCAGCAGCAGCAGCAGCAGCAGCAGCAGCAAAAGAAGCAGCAGCGGATGCAGGGGGAGGGGGTGTGGGTGGGTCACTTGGCGTGACGCCGCGCTCTGTTGCTGCATTTCTATGCAACAACAGCGGCAACAAAATGAAGCAAAATCATGCGTAAAGATTTTCAACATATGCCTGCACGCTGAATGACAGTGTATGTGTGTGTAGGCATGTGTGAGTTGGTGTGTGTGTGCAGCACGCGTTGCTATTTCCGTTGTGGATGAACAGCACAACAAGAGTGCAACAGACACGATCGCCGGACCCGCAAATGGGTCAATCTATGGCGTAGGCCTGGAGCAGTTCTTCAAGTGCACTTTTTTTTTGTATTATTCTTTCTTCTTCTTCAATGAATTTCGTTCATTCACTACGAACAGTGTTGCACCCAAACACAAAGCGCAGCTAATTGCAGATCATTATAGTTATGTATCGATATTCATTATCGATAAAAATCAATTATTGAAAGTTCTTTTCAAATATTTAAATAATTTATATCTGTAACAGACTAAAATTAATAATACTTTCGTTCAGAAGTATTTAATTTCTAGATACATATATAAATAAACAATATTTTTGTCTACAATATTTACAATGATAAGATATACTTATTTATAAATTTAACACAGTATTTTTCGACTTCTCTTACCTCAATAAACAAAAAAATAACAACGTTTGTTTCGGTTGTTGCATGTTTGTTATCTGTGGTATGTGGCATACAAATTTCAGTAGCACAGTGTTTGCGCATCGCTGTTCATTCAAGCAGCTCATTGATCATTGATCACTGATCATCATTCATCGATCATTTTTCATTCAGAAACGTATGAATATGTGCGTGTGTCTATCTACATATGTGTGTGTGTGTGTATGCATATGGTTACACTCTGCAATTGCAGCTAAGGTTTATTTGTGTTGGTTATTCATTCATTCACATAAACATACACACACACATACACACGCCCGCAAATTAACAACAGTTTGTTGCCTTCCACCTCCGCTTTCGCATGGGCTCCATGTGCTGCTACAATGTTCCCAATTGCGCTCCCTTGCTTGCTCCCCCATCCCCCCACAGCATTCCCCTCATATACACCCCACACTTCATCTTTCCGTATTCCTCTGCGCACCCCAGCCTACTCGTATTCCCTGTTCCATGCTCATTCATGCGGACGATCATTTCATTCATATGCACAATTTAAGCAACGCGCGACGCACTTGCACACACACACACACAAGCACACATTCACACACACTCGTGCACATATGTTGGCATTTTGTAGTAAAAGAAAAAAAAAATTGTCTTCGTGCAACACAAATTAATGTTTATTTATTCTTGGCTCGCTTTTCTTTACTTTGCTGCTTCCACTCATTCGTTTTTATAATTTCATTTTCTTTATTGTATTCTGGTTTCTTTTTTTTCGCCACACTTCTTCGATTGTCGTCGCCATTTTTTCAATTAAATTTCAATTGAGGTTTCTTCCTGAGTCGACTCTCCCTCTCTCACTCACAAGCACCGCCATCCCGCCTACATATCACCCATCCCTATCATACTTGTCCCATATCTTATATCTTTTCCATCCTTGTCTGCTATTATTCTTTCTGCATAGCCAAAGAAAGAACAACAAGGGCAGCGACATTAACTTCTTAAGCATTTTTGTTATTGTTTCTTTTACTCGTAAATCGAAATCGAATTTGAGTTTGAATATTCGTTTATTATTTTAACGAATTTAGTTACCAGGCTTGTTTGTTTCTTTTTGTTTGCTTGTTTATTTGTGGGCGTGCTCCACCTCTGGCTTACTTTGTCCAAGGAAACTTTGTGTATAAGAAGGTGGTGAGGAGGGGGAGGGTGGTTCCGTATCCCTTGGCCCTTTTTTTGCTGCCATTGCAACATTTGCATTGCATTATAAGCAACGTTTGGGTAAGAAAATGTTATGTACAGCATTGTTACATATTAGCCAGCTTTTTGTAGAGTGGTGGGGGTTGTGTGTGTGTATGTGTGTGTGTGTGTTTGTGTTGTGGAGTGTGGGAGCTTTCGGCTAGGGAGCTGCCTGATTGGCTGAGTGGCTGCTTAGTTAGGGCCGGCTGGCGGCAATGTGGCCTAAGACAAAGCGCAATACAAAATAGACAATGGAATGTTGTGCCCCAAAATGGAGTTGGCCAACAACAACAACAACAACAACAGAAACAGCAACCATTGGCAACACTTTTGCTTTAGCCGTGGCGCTCGCTGCCTGCAATTGTGTTTGCGGTTGCGACTTTCGCACCAATGTCCGCATTTTTTTCCATCATCTGCTGCTTCTTCATTTTCATCTTCTGCATCTTCTTTAGCTTCTTTTTGTTTTTGTGGCTTCCATCCGCTTGTGGCTAGCCGACTGTCGCCTTTGCAGGGCTATGCAACAGCCCAGCAGTAGCAGTAGTAGCAGCAGCAGCGTTGCAAGTAGGAAATGTTGCATAAATTGATGAGGGGAAAATTGTTATAGTTTCTTCGTCGACATCAATTTTTTATTTTATTTATGTTTGTTTTTGTTGCCGTTTGTGTCTTTGTTTTCATTCATTAATTTTCGCTTCAGCGTAAAGCGGCCTTGAAGTAGGTGGAAGAGCAAAAGCAAAAAGAATGAGAAAGACATGGACATGCAGCGTAAGAAGATTGAGAGAGCGAAACACGAATGAAGTAGCAAGAAAGATACAATAAGTAGAAACAAGAGTGAAACAAAACTTTAATATATTATGTTAAATTCTCTAGTAGTGGAATTATTTTTGAATATTTAACGGCTTTAAGCTGCCATTTGTGTAATTCGATATTGGATAACGTTTATTGAACTGAACTAGTTCCAAGATTGAAACTAGTTGTCAATCGGAATTCCAAGTTAATGGATGGGAAAAGCGAAAAACAATTGAAAGGGTTTTGGAATCGGCTACTGGAGGTAAAGTTTGCGGCCTGTTGCACAATTTGTGGCCATTCTAATTGAAGTGGCAACAACAATTGCATCGATTTGTATCTGTAGTCATGCATTTGTTTGTGTAAATGAAATGTTTCTGTGTGTGTGTGTGTGTACATAGCTGAAATACAATAACTGACAGCGAACAACCACAGCAACAGCAAGCGGCAAGGCAAATGATTCGCTTGTCCTTCAGGTGCCGCACCGAATGCCTTTCCCAGCAAAAAACCAACCCTGTTCCCCCCACCCCTTACAACACCTTCAACAAGCCACACCCCCGCCCGCCTGCGTCAGCGTCTCGGCCAGACGTCAGATTAATTATTTTGCATCGTAAATAAATTGTGCATGCGGCAATTTAGTTAACAAATTATATTTGTGTGTTGCTATGTGTGTATTGCTGCGTGTGTGCGTGTTTGTGTGTGGCTTGCAGCTGTAATGCTGCGCAAGTGGCGCCAGCGAAAAAAGCCATAACAACAACAACAACTACAAATGGACGCCAACGCGTTTTCTGCGCCTTTATTTTTATCGTTTGCACTGCTTCTTATGCCTCTTTTTCTTCTTATTCCTCTTGTGTTTCAGAGGCTTTCGATTGAGTGGAGGATAACGGCGTCAATAAATGATCGCAAATGTGCTATAAGCCCAGTCAATCAATACTGATAGTGGGAAGGATGCTAATGAGCAGAGAAGTCTTCGATAATAACCGAATCTTTAGCTGTGCTTCATTCATGTCAGCTCCGCGCTCTCTCTCTCTCTTCTCTTCTTCCCTTTTGATTTAGTACAAGAAAATAATGCAGAGTCGCTCTTAGGCTTACTTTTTAGCCGTACATCGACTAACATCGCTCTCTCTGTCTCTCTCGTCTCAATTCAGAGCTGCTCATATTCTTATTTCTGCCTATTCCTATATTCTCACACTCAAACACACGCATACAAACAGTCACACGCATGCACATACACATACACATATGCATGCAAGCAGCCTAACTGAATGAATAGCTTTGCTTACATATGCGCGATTTTCATCAAATTTTCACATGCTGGTAATGCAATTTTGATGGCTTAAACGTTGTTCAACTCATTACAAACTTCATGTTAAGTCAAATCTTCAGCCAGTTTCAAACAAAGTTGTAGGTTTTAAGAACTCGATGCTCTCAATATGATAAGTAAAATGTGCTCAATGCTAAATGAGCAACATTAATAGAAAGTTAACTAATTATACGTTAATCGACAACTAGCGGAAAGCTGTCGAAGATTGATTTATGACTCTGCTAACTTGGTCAAAACAAAATGCTGTCACTTTTCATTGGCAAATTGACAATTCGATAAAGAAATACGAAAAAAAATAAACAAAAAAAAGGCGAACTGTTGTGAATTCTTCCTCATTGCTAGGCGACTATTATGTAAATGCATTAGATTCACTTTTATTGTTTGTTCTATTGAAGGTGGCCGGGTACGGGGAACGGACCACCGTCCACTGCCCACAACCCGGATTCGTGTTCCGTATGCAAATCGAAGCTAATTGCGAATGCCGCTGGCGTTGTCGATGTCCACTTTGTCAGCTCGCCAAACGGCGTCTCCGAGGCTTTGTCCAATCGCTGACATAATAATTACCACAACTAAGCGACAAACGTTTGTCCAACAAATCGCCCCACCCCCCGATCTCCATCCACCCATATACATACATATGCATGTATGTATGTATATTGTAGATATGTATTCACTATTTACAATGCCTTGACAGGTTGCCCAACCGTTGTCAGCTAATCGTCAGCTATGCGCCACCTACCAAGACCCACTAAGACAATCAACCAGCCAACAAACCAACCAACCAACCAACCAACCAACCAAGCAACCAACCAACCTGGCCAACATCCAAGCTAGTAACCTAAGCTGTAACTTGAAATCTTTCCTTTTGGGTTTGGCCGATGTTTGGCATTGAACCATGAAATGTTTTGCACGTTATAGTTATACCCTATAATCTGCAATAATTATGATGGGGTATGCAACCTTGAAAATGCATAATTCTGCATATATGATGACAATATTAAGTCTAACTCGGAAGTTAATTTTGTGTTATACATTTTTAATAATTTAAATTTAATTTTTAATTAAATATATGTAAGAGTTTTAAAGTTAATTATTTGAGTTACAGGGTATTTGTCAGCGAAACATTTGTCTATGAAGAGAGGCAGCAGCTGCTGTTGTTAATAATTGTTGCACTGTTTTTTTTTTTTTATTTTCTCACTCATTTTTTTTTCATATTTTTTGTGCTTTTTTGTTTTTGGAGCCACGAGAGACTTCGACTCCGACTCCGACTGCGACTTCGACTTCGAGTTCGAATTCGACGACGTGTGTGTTGCGCCCCCAGAGCAGCCGTCCGGTCACGCCCATTCGGCGATTAGATAATAGAGACAAATACAGAGCCAAAAAAATGGGCAAAAAACACAACAACAAAAAATTGTAAATAATATTTATGCAATATTGTTAACCAACAGGCAAACGGTAAACTGTGTGGCATCAATCAAATTGATGTACTATTAACTGCTTGACAGCGCGAAATTGCAAAAAACTATCCCCATACCATATACAGAGTAGCATCTGTAATCAAATCTCGATATATAGAAAGTTGCTTGCATCTAGAATTCACTTTATATTATGCAAACTCAGCAATAAGTCATTCACTCGTTTGGAAATCGTTAGTTTGGTAAAGCTGTAAAGTGTTACTCTAAAATATTATCTTGTTTAAGCTCAACTATTTTTACTATAAAGAAAAAGAACTGGTTCAAAGTTTGATTTAAGATCTGCTTTTAATCTGTGGAAATACTTTGAAAACCTATTTAACAAGTTTGAAGTCTAGTTTTTGGGAGTTTTGGAAGAAAATTTAGGATAAGATTACAAATGAAGTTTGTCTAAAAGTATATTTTGTAGACCTTAATGCTGACCGGAATGCTCAGCTCTCACAAAGAACGGTGCTCTTACTCTATCTGTCTCTTTCTACTTCGCATCTCGCCGTCTGGCTGCAGTCTACAGTTTACAGTAAACAGTCTGCACTCTGATAAGCTGCTCTCTGCAAACAGAAAGTTTCTACGCGAGTTTTGTTTTGTTTTTGTTTTCATTTTACTTCTTTTTTTTTTGCTTTAGCAATGGTGCATACTTTCTTTTTTTCATGGCATGCGACTTCTACATGCAGTTGATGCTTACCTTTTGCCTGGCTTCTCCTTCTACGAAGTCTTCTCTTCCCCCACCCCCCATTCCACATTCATCGTCACTTGCTCTCTTTATGCCCCTCTCTCGTTTGGCTGACTTCTTCTACTCGCTTGCCTACTCCTGCCCCCTTCCCCTTTCTTTATTCGCCTTTTACCGTTTCGCTTGTACGTCCTTCCCTTTCGCGCATTTCGTTGCTGATGTTGTGCTCTTCTTCTTGCTTTTTTTGCAGTTGTTTCGCTTTTACTTGATGACTTTTTGTTGCTCTCATTGTTGTCGGGCCATAAAAGCGCGCAAGTTGTCAATTATTTTATAATGAAAAGCGCGACCGGCCACACATTTGTCGAGAAAGGTTGTTGCAAGAAGCGAAGCGGACGAGACACCGAATGGCCCAAAACATTTAGGCCAAGAACTGACAAAGACCAAGACCAAGACCAGTTACCAGCTCTCTATGTGTGTGTGTGTGTGTGCGTAAAGGTATTTTTTTTTGTTAAACAACAATTATTGGCCAATGGCAAAAATGTTTGCGGTCAGCGCGAGTGAAAAGCAATTCGTTGACAACAAGCCCTAAGTGACCAGCACCCCTCCTCGTCCCTGCAATCACCCCTCCACACCACCCTTATACCCTTTCCAAACACTGTTACTCGCTAATTGGTTAACTGCAATTGGAAAACTTTTGCAATGTAGTTGACCCACAAAAACAAAGCAAAGCAAGGAGCACAGCTTCAAGGGGGAGGAATAGGGCGGTCTAAACACCTCTATAGAGGGCGTGTCTGCCATAGACAGCAAAAACGTGATCACAACTGGCATTCAAATTGAATTAACACGCCGTTCAATACGATACGAAAATGGGGAGCTACGCTATTACAATTTAGGGGCGTGGCAAACGGGGTATATATTATGTTTACCATCAGTTGTTGTGTTCTTATATACGATTTTAATTATGTTTAACAATATATATTATATTTCGAACTTAAGATTATATTATAAAAATTACAGATTTTCTTTCATTAACTTACAATTTCGGTTTAAATTTAATAAAAATCTCTGAAGTTTCGATGCTTACCTGCAAAGAAGAGAATAAAAGTTCAAATTCAGTTGTGATTTATACGAAAATAATAATAATACATATAGTATTTTATAGTATAATAATGTAACTAGTTTCGTTATAAAATGGAAGTTGTTTTTTTTCTTACTTTATTGCCAGCGAAGTTTCTGTGTCTTGTAATCAAGGCAAATGACAATTTCTTATCAAAGAACAAGAACTACAAAACATAAAAAACAACAAATAATATACATACGCCCGCATTGCGGTACTTGTTGTTGTTGTTGTTGTTGTTGTTGTTGCTGTCCTCAATTTGCGTAAAATGGCACAACGAAATAAATTAAAATGCAGCAACAGTCGTCGGAGTCGTCGCAAGACCCGCTTAAGATTCCCCACCAAGTCGCTAGTTGCCACTCATATCACACACATACACAGACACGATCTGAGAGAGGAAGAGTGGGAGAGACGGAGACGGAAAGCGGAGGATCGTGTCATAGCATGACTGCAACGATAACAAAGTCACATTGTTATCGTCGGCGCAACAAACGGGCCACACGAATGAAAAGACGAGTCGACCACAACGACTTCTAAAATTCCCTTTTCTATATATATGTATATATATACATTTTGAATAACTGTGATGTATAACAATATATATATTTAAGTGGTTAAAATACATTCAAAACAGGACTTTAAGTGTGCTTAATGCAATCGGTTACAAACTGTAGGCCTGCATTAATGTACCCTACAGCAGCGCAGACATGTGTAGTTCGTAGCGAATCGACGCATATTTCATAGAGTTCGCTTCCATGTTGGGTGTGATAACATGTCCATATTGTGCCCAGAGCAGCGCCGTTTCGTTTCGTTCCGTTTCGTTTCGTTCCGCAGCCCCTATGGCTGGCTACTAAAAGCTCTTGTGGGTGAATTGTTTTTGTTTTTGTTTTTGTTCGTGTTGTTGTTGCTGTCGTCTTTTAATTTGCATTTAGCAACTGTTGCTAGCAGCAGCAGTAACAGCAGCAGCAGCAGCAGCAGAAGCAGAAATGTCCGCTCGTTATGGCAGCGGCGCAACATCAAAGAGCTTTTTTATATTTAATTTAATTTAATTTTATTTTGTTTTGTTTATTTTTTTTTTGCTTGTGTTTAGTTTGAATTTAAATAAAATGCGCAACAAGCTAAGAAGCAAATCGCAATGAGGCAAAGAAAATTGCATGAAAATCTTTTTAGCGGCTTTTATTGACAACAAATTCAAATGACTTTTATGGCCAACAACATGCGGCACGACGCTGGACAGCAAAAAATACAAAATAAAATAAATAAAATAAAGAAAAATTATATAAAAATAAGAGTGAGCGGGAAAGAGAACTTTGGTAGACAGCTGGGCTGGCATGTGCCACGCCTCTAAATTGAATAGCACACGTGTGCAATGGCAACAGTTGCTGTCAACGTTGACCACCCGCCATGTCTGTTAACCAACAACATCCCCCCACCCCTCTCCTCCACCATTCAACGATCGGCACTTGAAATGCGGCCAAAACGCAGCAGGCGCCATAGCAGAGACAACAACCCGAGCAAGAGGCGTTGTGCAAGCGCAGCTCATTTAGCACAGACACCAACCAAAGTGAAATTGCGTGGGAGTTCAAGAGCGAAAAAGTGGGGGAGGGGGATGCGGATTTAGCGTGGCAAAAATATAATTAATGGCACCACTTTAATGCAATTATTGCATAAATATATTGCCAAGACAATAAATATTGGCCCCTAGTTGTTGTTTTTATTATTGTTGTTGTTGTTTTTATTGTTGTTGTTGTCGGCAAATTAACAAAGGCCGCTTGTTAGACGCCCCACCGACCGACCCCCAGCGACTGCCACGCCCCGCTGACCGCCAAGCCCAATGCTCAGCCCTCCAGCCGCTCTTTCACCTTCGCAATCATGTAACATGGACTTAACGAACTGTAAAGCAGCTTGCAAAACAATAACAACTCGACTACATACATACTCTGTTTACGTTTAACAACTAAGCAAACTTTGTTCTTTTAATACTCTGCATATAATGTGAAAATAAGTTGTATTGCTATATCTAGCTTCAGCCTGAATAATGCCTTTTGTATACAAGGCTAATACGGAATATTTTCTTTAAGGGAAACTTAAATTATACATCTTTTTATATTTCACTTATCAATACTTTGTATCTAAAATAGTTTTAGATCAAGCTTTATTTTAGACTTCATATGACAATTACAGGGTATGTAGCTATTAACTTTTCTGCTTTCAACTTGAATTTTATATCTAGTCTAAAGCTAGGTTTACTTTAGACCACATATGACAATTACAGGGTATGTAAAATGCGGGTCTACACTTTTTTTTACAGCTATACACTTTACATCTATAACAGTTTTAGAACAAGCTTTATTTTAGGCATTATATACCAATTACAGGGTATATACGAGTGCCAACATTGGCTGTTGTTAACTCAATTAATTTGTATTCAGTAAAGTTCTTTTGCAGCTTAAACCATTTGTTCTAAATTAGTTGCCAGCTTTGCCATTTATTGCAACAACTTTATGACTTTTTTTATGGCTTTTTATTGCGGCCAAATGGTTTGGATTTGTTGCCAATGCTGATTAGTGGCCATAATGGATGCTGTTTGGCTAATAAAGACTACAAAATAAAAATAAACAAGTCAGGCAACATTTAATTGCATTCAGCGCAAAATGTTGATCACTTAATCGATTTATTATAAGTAAATTATATTATAATTTATTTATTTATTTTTTAATTTATTTTCATTTATTTTTTTTTTTAGCCAGCTGTTAAAGTACATTGTAAGTAAGAACGAATTAATTCAGTTAGATAAAGTATTAAATGCACTTAGCTTTTAGTCTTAATTGAGATTTACTTTAATTAAGAAAGTAAACTTCATTTATTTGAAATTTGTTTAAAAAGCGTATAAAAAATTTGCATTTGAAAATGGAAAATGAGGTCAAACAAACACATTCATCGCTGTCGCTGTCTCTGCCGCTGCCTGAGTCACTGCGACTGCGGGTCAGCTGATGGCCAGCGGTGTGACTAGCTCCATAGGTCGGTCGGTCGGTCGGTCAGTCAGTCAGTCAATCAATCAATCAAGCCACACAGCCCGCTGTCTGCGGCCTTCTCAAGTGAAACTCTCTGTTGGCCAAAAGTTTAAATGAAGGCGTGAAAAGCTGTGTAAATTCCGCCTCTAAAAGAGAGGAGGGGAGGGAGGGTTAATACTTTTCCGTTTTCGCCAAGCTGCTTGACTTGGGGTCAGTCGCTGCTTAATCCAGTTGATCAGCTGTTAAGTTAGTAGCTCAGTTTCCCCGTGCATAAATCACAAAAAAAAAAAATAAATAAAAATAAAAAAAAAAACTAGACTTCCTCCCCCACCCCCACATAGAGCTTGAACCCCCGCCACCAACAGATTGCAAACGTGTTTTGCGACGTTTTGTGGAATTTGTTAGCGTGAGTTGTGGCTGGCATTTCTGTTGCCACAGGAGGTTGCAAGGGGCCACGGAGGGGGAGGCGGGGGAGGGGGTTTCAATTTATTGAACGTTTAAGTTTATAAGTTAAAAGCTAATTGAAGTTTGACGTGGCAGCGCGGTAACAACAGCAATAGCAACAGTAACAACAACTACAACAACAATGGGCAGCAGAAAAAAGCAAAAACTGTAATTCACAACGCGCGTTTTTTGTCGCGCTCAATGCAAATGTCGCGCGCGTTTTAAGTCGCGCTTTCAGTCTGTGCGCGGCGCCAAGCGGCTTTGGCTTTGCCCGCTTTTGGTGCTGTGCTGCATACACACACTCACAAACACAGAAACATGCGGAAAAGGCATTGAGAACCGCTTGACAATTGGCAGCGTATCTCGATTTTGGATCTGGAGAGACGCCGTCTTTGATCGCATTTTGCTGTGCGGGTTGTTGGGTGGGTGGGTGCTTTGCTTGCTCGCTTGCTCGCTTGCTTGGTTGTCGATCCCCAAGTCGAGCACGCTTTTGCTACCCTACAGTCAAATAATACACCTGTTCTTATGTGTATCTGCTCTCATTTATATATATCGATAAGTATCGATTTTGCAGCAAGTTTTTTAAAGCATCATTCATAGCAATATTAACTGATAGCGATATTTTTCGATTTTGCAGCAAATTTATCCAGCGATAACTTCCTCATCTTAGTTGATATGGAATAATGATCTGTATTTATTGATAAATATTGAATTGAAGCAATGACTCACACATAATCTCTCGTATTCAAAATTACGACTCCATATTTGTTTAGCATGACTTGAAAATTTTATCGATAATTGTTGGGTTAACAATATTCAACTTTTGTTAAAGAAAGTTAAAAGCGAAGTTCAAATATTTATAATTTGGCATTTGAGCTATAACTAGCTAGATTATAGGGTATTTGCTAGTTGAACCCCGCATTCCCTTGGCTAACAATGATTATTTTGTTGTTTGTTGTTGTTGTTGTCGTTGTTGTTGTGCGCTTGCATTGCAATTACAATTAAATACGTTGTAGCTGTAATGAAAAGCGTTTATTGTTTATGATTTATCATAGCTATTATTATTATTGTTATTACCCACGTAGCTCTCCCTCTCCCTCTCCCTCACTCCCACTACCGCCCTCTTGCAGCCTCGTCTCGTCCAGCAAGTGATCCACCTTCGTTCTTCATAATGGCGGCTAATTTGACACTGGAACACACCTGAGATCGTCGCAATTGCCGTTGTCTCACCTGTCAAATCAAACTTCGATGCCACTCGACACCATTTCACAATGGATCCGCCTTACCCTCCAGTAACCCAGCTCTACGGACTATACCCTCCCCACCTCGCTCTCTCTCTCTCTCTCTCTCATTCTATTTAGCATTTGCATGTTAATTATGCTAATTAAAACTATACAAAAACACGTTAATAATATTGGCAGAGGTGTTGCTTGACTTGGCTTTGTCGACAACTCGTTGGAAGATTTCTTTTTCTAAAGCATGTATCTTTATGGCATATGAATGTAGATGTATATGCATTTTACATGTACATATATCCATGTGCTTATATTAAGTGGAAACGAGAAGAGAAGATTATATATATTTCAGATAGTATTATCAATGATTGCTATCACTAGAAAAAAGAAGGAGAGGCTAAGTCTGTTTCCTCTCTCTTTATATTCGTAAGCAGAACGAAAAGAAAGTTAATCAAGCCATATTCTTCTGTTTGTTCTTTTGCATTAATGTCTCGATCTCGAGAACTCCAAGACTTGCAGACATGAAGTTTTAAATATATGTTTGTCAATACCCCAGAAACATTTTGTTGATGTCTAATTCCAGATAAGAAACAAAACTCACGTTTTTTAAGGTTTTTTTTACAGACTTCAAATATTTTCACGTATGTAAAGGCAAGTTGAAATCGCTTGGGTCAAGGGTATTTGTTAGTCTAGCAGCTCCATTTATTTGTTTTTAATATGTGTTTGTACATTTTTTGGATTGCCAAATCGATCCAAATTGTTGTCGTGCATGCCATAAAAATTGTCAGTTGAATGTTTAAAAAACGGCATTGTTTAATTTTCCTCTTATTTTTTCTTCTTTATTTTTGTTGTTTTTAACTCTTTTTTTTTTGGCAAATATTTTGTCACGATTCTTCGTGCCAAAATCTCGCAACGTTATTAAATAAATCCAAATGTAACGCCGAAGTTCAAGGCCGAAGCGTTGAAGGCCAAAACGCCCAAAATTCCAATTGAATTCCAGTTGCGAGCGAAATATCCAATTGGCATCCAATTTGAGCGTGTTTTGAATTTATTTTCCCATCAATATTTGTTGTTGTTGTTACGCTAAGAAATTGTAACGGTTTTTTTTTTTGGCATTGATTTCATTTTGTTAACGTATTTTTTTCTTATAGCGAAAGTTGGCTAATGTAATATGTATATAGATATATAGTATAAATATTGTATGGGCCAATATAATGGCAAATGACTAACACAATTCCACTCCGTTCTATAGAACCGTTAAGAGTCCACAATAAAAAAAATATATGTGTATAAATGGGGAAAAGAAACAAACAAATTGGCTTTAATTACGAACTCGTTTTGGCCTAAAAACAAATTTGAGCCGTAAAAAAATGATGGGAATTATCAATGGGCGTTATTTTTGCACGTGTTCGATTGTTATTCGATTTTCCTAGATTTTAATAAAGGGGATTACAGACAAGCTTTGTTTAATTAACGTCTATTCCAGAATTTTGCTGATTTCTATCATATGCATTTTTATTTAAATCTATGTATGTATATTTTCAACAGACATTTCCGTTATTTGTATACCCTGTACCCATCAAATATGTGGGTTATAATGCGACAGTCAGAAGCAGGCGTGGCAGATTCCAATTAAATGTAAATTTCTATATTCCCGATCAGGTTTAACAACCGAGGAGATTTATCTCCGACTTTTAGTCCACATGTATAAACAAGTCTATCCCAAAAGCCATTAGTTATAAAGACTTGAACTTAAACATATAGATTCTCGCAGTACGAGTTGGTTACCAATTATCGATAACTCTTATACTTTGCTTTACATTTATATAAACTATTTAGCATATTTTGCATGATCTCGCAAAGTATACCGATTATGTATTTGTTCAAGTTTTTAGGTAACTTCCCTCTTTTACAACACTTTGAGAAACACTTTTGCTAAGTGACAGATTTTGGATTAATCAAGCTCTGAAAGTTTTATTAAGATCGATCAATTAACACCAAAGTTATCAAAAACGCTAAGAAGAAGCAGAGCAGCTGCACAAAATGTGAAGCAAGCGAAATGAGAACTTGTGCGTGTGTGTGTGTCTGTGTCTGTGTATTGAAATAAGCTAGAATTTCGAATAACAGTGTGTGCAGGGTATAGGTTAGTTAGATACACCCGTTTAGAGCTTTCTTATTTATTTTGTAATATTAGTTGTCGATCAGTTAAGAAATAGGTTTTCTATAATCTAAATAAGCTTATTTTTTTTTTCAACTCCTTTAAAGTGATTTGACAGCTGACTAGGAAAATGATCTATGGGTAACACCCACTGGATAAATTGTATTTCGTATTTCGATTGATATCTAGAAAGCGAGAAAGTTGTAAACGTAAATGAAATTCAAATTGAAATTGAAATTGAATTTGATTGAAGGACGGGTGTAGGCTCAAAAAAAGAGTTAACAAGAAACGTGGCTGCATGATTTAAAGCGTGGCTCGATGGTCACTTTATTAAATCAAATATCAAATGCATATATATATACATAGATATATATATATATATATATATATATATATGTATAGATGTGTATAGAGACAGAGCTGTCACAGGTGGGCGGCTGTTTGAGCCGGTGTCAATGATGACACCATCTTTACCAGCTTTACCTTTGGATTCGGCTTCGGCTCCATTTCCATATGCAGTCCGAAGAGCTGGCGCCCAAAGGCGGCCCACACAAAGCGCAGCTCAAATCGAGCCACCAAAAATAGCAACAGCACCAGCAGCAACAACAACGACAACGACAACGACAACAACAACAGGTGCTTCGATAAGGCTGAGTAATCAAAATCGAAGCAAAACAAAAGCACAAAAAACATGTTAAATGTGATTTTATTTTAAATGCATTTTGACCAAGTTTGACTAAAGGCGCCGCCAGGTAAGCGAGGCGCCAAGGTCGTTCAAGGTAGTCCACAAATGTTATAAACAAAACAAAAAACGAACAACAACAACAACAATAACAAATCAAGCCAAAGCAACGCAACGTGGCGTATGCGCAATTTTGTTGTTAGTCGCTCAAACAGTGGCGGAAAATGGGGGCTGGACGATGACAGGGGTAGCATAAAATGGGGTAGGGGGTAGGGGGGGGGGTCTCTGTGGTCTAATACGCACTTGCAAATGCTGCTCAGGTATTTCAGGTAAACAGTTAAACAGCGATGCGAAACGCATTTCAAAATATAATTTTCAGTTAAAGTTTCGATTGGTTTGTAAACCAATTAAAATTCAATTGGCAATTCGCGTGGTTAACATATTAAAGCTAATATATTTAGTTAATTAATTAACTCTTTTATGCAACACAAATAATTTAACGTAAAGAAAAGTAACAACTTTTATGCCTGAAAGTAAAGTTTTTTCTCAGTTTTGGTCTGCCTATCAATCGCCTTCTTATAATTCACTTTATTTTAATTACACTTTCTTTTAAGTCACTTTTACTTAGCTTCATTTCTTCCTTTTTCTTTTTCTCATGTTCTTAAACGTTTCTCATTTGCTCAGAATGTCATTGATTTAGCTTTACGCCCATTGAAAATTAAAATATAGGGTATATTGTTATTTTGAAAATTAGTAAAAACATGTCTACTCCTGTTTCTAATGAATATTCAAGTTGATTTAGTCTGTCTGTATTTCAAAAGTCGCCTTTCCGGAACCGTTAGAAGATTTGCTTTTTTAACTTGGAGTCACAATTAAAAATTGGTTTTTAGATTAAAATAACTATAAGAAAGCAAAACTAACAGTTACAGAGTATTTCTGAGTCTACTACACCCGACTATCGTTCTTCTCCTTTTGTTACACACTTCGAAAAGTTCTAAAACAAAGTTTTAAGTTAGTTTTCTAACGATTTGTTAAATTTTCATTCCTCTTGATAAAGTTCGACGTTACGTTAGTCAAAAGTTGTGTGTGTGTGCGTGTGTGTGTGTGTGGTGTTTGGTTTTCAGCCTGCGGCATGGCTCGGACGATTGCGTTACGGATCTCTCACCTTGGCCCGTCTCTTTGGTCTTCATTTTAATTTAATGTGATTGTGATTGCGATTGCGAATTCGAACTCGAATTCGTATTCGTATTCGTATTCGAATGCGCTGTTGGCTTTTCCTTCCTGCTGCTTTTGGCCTTGGCCTGGCTGCTGGCTAAGACCCCAGCCACGTTTTTTCATTTATTTGGGCCTCCCTTTGAGTGATTGGCATTATTATTATTTTTCTTATTTTTATTTTTGTTTTTTGCACATTGTTTGTTTAATGATTTTGTTTGCTTTTTTCCCTTTTTTTTTTTGTTTTCCATAGACAATTTTTTCCATTTGTCAATTGTTTTTAGTTTCATTTTTATATTTTGGGTCAATGGAGCAAAATTCCATGCAGTTTATTGAACTGCAAACTATTTCAGTTCCAGTTTCAGCCTTTGTTTCAGTTCCAGCATTCCTCAATTCTGTTTTTTTTTTTTTATATTGGTTTTGTACCTTTCACTTGTGTCGATTATGCAATAAGATTTTGTTGCCCGCGAGGATTTCTTTAAATAAACTCCGTTTTAGTTAAAAATAAATACTTTGCATATAAAAATAAATAAATAAATATATACAATTTATGCTTATATTTATATGAATGCAAAACTTAATTCCGGGAGTAAATTGCGAATGAGTAATCGGCGATAAAGCAGAATAAATATATATAAAAAATATATTCAAGTTCATTTGCATTATAATCTAAACTTAATGTTTATTATTATTATCATTACTATTACTACTTTTCATTATTATTATTTTTGTTGTTGTGTTAACCTTCATGTAGATTGCATATTTAATTATGATTTTTTTTATTATGTTATAAAAGCGCATTTTCAATTGTCGCACAATTTCCTACTTCGATAAAACTTTAACTTATATTTTAATACATTTATTTATTTATTTTAAATTGCATTTAAATTGATTGCTACGCCCCTTTTTGGCAACGCCCTCGCTCGCTTTCTTAAGCGCAACAAATTCCAAAATTATTTTTGTTAAATACGTTTCTTCTGCTTCTTCTTACTTTTATGGCTTAAATAAATTGCTATTTTAGCCAAAGGTCAGCAGAACTCGTTGTTGATTCATTCGCATCTTTCTGGTTTCTCCCTCGCTCTCCCTCCCTGTCTCAAGTGTTGAAATATATATATACTCCCTGCACTTATATAGACGTAATCGCGACTTATTATTAAATACTTGTTCCATTTGCTTTTGCTTTTGCTTTTGCTTTTCCCGCCTAATTAGTCATAATTAACAGTTCATTCTCAATGTAATTTATATACGCATATTTATATAAATGATATAAAACATAATATACAACATTTCTTAATTCGAAATGGATCGATATTTTGCTTATTGCTCATAAAGTTTTTAAATAACTCACAAGATAAAGTTTTAACACCCCTAATTTTAAGCATTTTCACCTATCTTTTGAAATAAATTGCATGTTTTTTTTTTCAAGATTAAGAATTAAAATATTTAAGACTTATGCTTTTCTATCTAAAATTTTAATTTTTTTGAAGTGAAAATAAAATTAAAATTTATGTATATTGTTTTTTATTATCATAATATATGTATGTGTATTATAATTTTCAGTCTTTCTTATTTAAGACTACGTTATAATTACATATAAGATAATAATAAGATAGATAAATACATATTTATATTTAAAGATTAAAGATAAACTTATTTTTAATCTTTTTCTGCAGAAGATTCAACAAATAAAATTATATCATAATAAAATATCTGATATGTATACACATAAAAATATAATTTATCTCATATTTATATTTTTAACATTTATCTAATCTTTATATACATACATATATATATCTTATATCACGTAATGTTTTCTTATGAGATTAATAAAAAATATTGCTTTACTTCGTTTTCTTTCTGTGTTGAATGAATGCTAATTGGAATAAGAAGTGGACTGGCCCTTAGATACCCATTACTATTGAGTACCGTTGCCCACCTGTTGTGGAATGTAATCAGCAACAAATTTAATTGTTTTTTATTGTTGTTGTCTTTGAAGTTCGTTGTTCACATAAATTTGGGTCGATTTGTATGTAAAAATGTTTTCGATTCGTATTCATGCAGGTTGTCGAAAACTACAACTAGATAAATATATACAAATTTGTATATACAATATATGCATATATACATATATGTAGGGCAGAGCCCCCTCCCCTTCCACCCACTGTCTGTCTAGCTGTCAGCTCAAGAGGCTATTGAACTGAACATATATACAAACATACACACAACATATATATTTATGTATGTTTGGTTTTTTTTTTTTTTTTGGGTTGCTTTTGTTTTAAGGTAAGAAATATGCAGGTATCTGACCGCTGGTCAAGCAGCACATTATGGAAATTATACATTCATACATGTTGGACAAGCAGTAGAAGAAGCATTCATTCACTCATTCATGTTCAGCAAAAATGACAACAACAGCAACAATGCAAGAACTTTAAATTCTATGTCAATTAACGGTCTTTTGTTTACTCTTAAGTAGAGGCAGCAACGACACACACACACACACACACATATACACTTAGAAAAATTGTTAACAAGCGACCATTGTGCAAACTTCGCTCAATGTCCAATGCGGGCCGTTCTCTGCGCTCTTTTAAATTCTCTCTTTGGTCTTAAGCTCTTTGCTTGATCGCACGTCGCTGTTAACGTTGTTGTTGTTGTTGTTGCTGCTGCTGCTGCTGCTGTTGTTGTTGTCGAGTGTTGAGTGCTAAGGTCATTCGGTGGTGGTTGCATATAAATGAGACAGCGTGTGCGTGCGTGCGCTGTATGTGTTTGTATGCACATTGTTTTACATGCCCGTGAATGAAACGATGCAAAAACAGGCTACAGCAACAGGCAAAGAGCTTGAGCTATTATCCAAGAGCGTCGTTATTCTAGTTGAACTTCCTCTCCCTCTCTCTCTCTCTCTCTTTTTCAATTTTATGCATTTTAATAACCAAATGAATGACACCTTCAAGTGTTGCATTCAAAAGAGAAATTTTTGATGTAAAAGCAATCAAAGAGTTTCCTCTATTATCAAAGAGATTCTTGGAAGCAAATGTAAAGCGGGGATTAAACTCTATGAAACAGAGCTCTCTGTTGCAATACTCCCTCTCTCTCTCTCTCTCTCTCTCTATATATATATATATATATATATATATATATATATATATTTTTCTGTTTTTTCGCTTTAATGCATTGAAATAAACAATTGAATGACACCTTTGAGTATCACATTCAAAAGAGAAATCTCCGCGTGTGTTTATAATTGGAGCTGCTGCCGGCCATTAGCAAAACGTGCCTCAGATGATGCCCATTCGCAGAGGAAGAGGGGCAAAGTTCATTGCCACATTGGCTTGGGTAAAAAACAACAAAAACAAAAACAAAAACAAACACAAAAACCTTTACTTGCACGCTCTCTTACTTGAGTGTATTCGGTTTCCCACTATGTATTTCAATACCCATTGAAAGTAAATAATCAGCCGTGCCCCTGTTTAAGGGTATCTCCTAGTCGGCCATAGCTCCTATTCTAAATAGCTGTGAATGTGCCGGAAAGGTGGAGGAGGGGAAGTTTGGTTCTTTATGTGATATTTTGGTGCTGGTACTTTACAGCTAAAACACATTAATATATATATATATGTATGTATACCGTTATCAGTGCCGATACCAATTCGAATCATGTTTTTGATGACTTCTAATGCGTATTTGGCTGTCGCGTTTTGCTAGCGTTTTTTGCCGCCGGCTTTTGCCGCTGCGCTGCGGTGAAAGTTAATTTCTTCTTTCGATTTTCGCCAGCCGCACACACACACACATCTTCTTCTTTTTTGTTTTGTTTTGTTTTTGTTTTTTGCACTTTTCAAACGAACGCCTCTCAAGTTTCCAGCGATTACTTTCGGTTGCAGCTCTTGCTCCGCCGATCGCGTATCTCTCGGATCGCAGCTCATCAAAGTTAATGTGACAGTTGTAGCTTTAAATGTGGCCCCAAGGCAGCCGGATACACACACAAACACACATATACACACACACACACACACACACATACACATACACACACACACACACACACACACACACACACACCATTTGGACTAACTGACCTTAAGGCATATCAACTTTGGTCACACATTTAAAGCATTTTACCTTTTTCTTTCGATATCAAAGATGCCATAAATATATAGCTGCTATTTATAACTTTTTATTTAAATGCACAGTTTGCCAATCAGTTCTTCATTCATATTGCTATTCTAATTGTTTCCTTCTTTTACTTTCGTCTATTGCAGCCCTGGTTTACATACTTTAAAGCACGAGATACAAAAAGTATCTTAACTGGGATCAGAGAGCAGTACTCAATTATTTGCTGAGCTGGCAAAAGTTTTCAGTTCTATTCCGGGAAGTTTTTTTTTGCTTTCAGTTTTTTGTCTGTTTGAAAATGTTTTCAAAAAATTGTTTTAAATGCAGCAAAGCAAAAAAAAAAAAAGGCCAATTGTTCGACTTCTGCAAAAGTATCTTTAGCTGTGGCTATTGTAACTTTATGTTGTATCTTTAAATGTATGTGCATGTGTGTCTACAGCTGTATTTTTATGTGCATGTGTATGCATATTTGTGTTTGCGTATTTGTATCTGTAGGTATATTTATCTGTATTCTGTATCTATAGCTGGAGCTGCAGCTGTATTGTTTATTTGTATGTGTATATGTGTCTCGATCTGTGTGTTCTCTTGGCTCTGTGCACATATTTGCCTTTTATGTTCGCCTTTTTAAAACTCGTTCATAGTTTGCTTTAATTACGTTCTCAACGCTAAAAACTTTGCTGTTCAATTTTTGTCTCAGCTAAATGTATGCTGAACACATTTGCTTGTTGTTGTTGTTGTTGCCGTTCAATTGTTGTTGCTGAAGCTGTTGCTTTTATTGTTGTTTGTCATGTAGGAGGTGCGATCGATCGAGAGCTTAGAGAGAGATCAGAGATCAGGGGAGCTCAGTCTGGTTCTGACACACACACATATACACACATTCATATGTATATATGTATATATGTATATATGTATATCTATAACTATATATATTTATATACATATTTATATATATATGGACTTTAGATGAAACATTTTTGATAAGACAGACACTGACGCCGACATTTGGGGAAGTGTATCTATTGATCTGTACATATTTGTACGTTGGTGTCTCTTTCCGTATGTCCGCGTTGAACGCGATTGAGTTGTAGTCAATGTTTAAGCTGATTAAATAAATAATTATAACAGTAAATCACATTTTGTCAACTAATAAATCGAAATGTTAAGCTATTCCACTGTAGAGTTTAAGCTCCTTTTTTTTAAATATTTCTTTTAAGGTTAGTCGACAAAAAAAATTGATAGCTTTAACGTTATCGATAATGTGTCATCTCTATTAAGTATGTTAAAATGGAGTCGGACGTCTCTATATTGGCATCTCATAATCATTTTAAAGTGCTAACATAAAATCAAGTTAATTGTAACTTTCATGAGGATCATGTAGAGAGGCGCAACGCTTAGATCATGTTTGATTAATGGCAAGAACTTATGTATAGAAATTTCAGTTATAGTTCAATGCCATTTGATCAAATTGCTTTGTCAAAAGAGCAGCAATAGCCAAATGATTGACTGATTGACTGATTGACTGACTGACTGACTGATTGATGATGTACAAGTTCTAAAGAAGCGACTTAAGCGACAGCTGCAGCTCAAAACATGAAAGTCAACTAGTACAAGAAGAAGAGGAGGAACATGAAAAACATGAAGAAGAAGCAGAAGCAACAGCCAAAGAAAGAACTGTGGAAATGACTGTGGGAAGTCAAAGTACTTTAAAGCACTTTGAACTCTACAGCAGAAACACACACACACACACTCAGATATTATCTATGTATGTGTGTGTGTGTGTGCTAGACAAATTGTGAGCACTTTCTACAAACAACAACAACAGCAGTTATAATAATAATAATAACAACAACCCAGTTAGTTAGTGAATAGGAAAATTCTAAACACAACAAAAAAAATCTGAAGCCAAGTCGTAAAAAGGTAAAAAAAAATAACTTAACGGACAGGCTGACAAGCAAGTAAATAAATAAATACAAACAACACAAAAAAAAAGCTACAAAAAAGTCAAGTAAACGGTAAATTATTTTTGCCTCCAATTGTTGCACAATTGAGGTTCGACTTTCCAGCTGCCACGTTGAACTTCACAAAGAACTTTAAGTTGAGACCCTGCAGAGACTGCGCTACAGTAGTCACTCGTCATGATGCACTTGAGCCTAAACATTATAGTTATTAGTTTTAAGACAATAAAATAGAAAATATGTATATGTGATTTATACAAATAACTGATCACTAAATAATATCTATTTTTTTCTAAATTTAAGAGTCGCCATAGCCAAGTTTGTCTGTATAAGTAAAGACTTTGCATAGCTTGTATAATAAATATGTATAGAAATTGATTTCATATAATCGAAATTTTAGTTCTAGTTCTAGAATGAGTTTTTTATGTAAGAAGAAAACTGTTAATATTATATAATAAATATACATTACATTGAAGTTACAATTAATTTCTTTTATATATGTATACATATATATTTTCTAAGTGCTTTACGCACTACGATAAAAAAATAGTTCTACAAAAAGATTTGACTTGTTCTTTTGTTATTTTTTTCTTTATGGTTCTGTTTTCCTATTTTTTTTTTTTTTTTTGTAGATAAAGCCAAGCGTTGGGTAGCTCAGTTCTGTGGCTAACAATGCGTGACATATGTCAAACGGGAATGAAATAGGGGGTGGGGGTAATTACTTAAAGTTCAATGTCAAGATTTTAGTGGTAAACAAAAGTTTATTGAACCGCCATAAGAACAAAAACACAACAACAAAATAAAATGCGATTCAATTGAAATTCGATCGGCGGCTTTTCCATTAAGAGATTTTTTTATTTTCGGATTTCGTGGCATTATTATTTTGAGTCGCAAGTCAGCTTATAAGGCACCACCCCCCCAACCACTTTATACCCTAGAAAATGACCAAAAATAGTAATGAACCCCTTAAGAAGAAGGTCAATAAAAAAGCTTGGGATAGGTTTTATATGAAAGATCGTTGTTAATCGAAATTATTTTAAGTAAAATCTATTTTTTAATCAAGTTGCGTGTGCGTGTGTGTGTGTGTGTGTGTGTGCGTATGCGAGTGTGTGTGTGTGTGTGTCGCTATAAATACTCTTAAAAGCCGTCCATGTGGTTACATTTAAATAAATATTTTTGTTTGCTTCACGTTTTTATTATTGTTCTTGTTTACAGCTCTAAAAATAATCCAAATAATGAAAATCTCGAAATGCACTTTCGAGTTTTGACGTTCTTATGATTTCTTTCTAGATCTTTTCTCTTAGTCTTAGTTTATCTTTGAATTGATCTACGAGATAAACTTAACTTGAACTTTAACTATTTTAAACTATTAAATTGTGATATGTTCCAATTATTCTTTCTTTTATCTACACCCAAACAGGGTATTACAAGCTGTGCATAGCCGTTTCGCTGAACATTTTACTTGCCGCTTTGGTTGCAAGTTCAAGAGTTCAAGGCATTTGCTTTGTTCCGCTAAGCTTCGCACACAAATTAAAAATCAATAAATTTTAATAATTAAAAACCAATTAGCTTTTATGCCTATTGTTGTTGTTGTTGTAGTGGCTGTTAAATTAATTAGCCTTAACAAAGAGCGTCGGCCTTCAGAGCGTAACTAATGCAACTAAGGATCACATTGAATGCCTTCTAATGAGTCGCAACTCAACACTGGAAACAGCCTCCAAAAATTCATCCAAAACATCGAACAATAAACTTCAACAACAATAACAATAACAATAACTAATTCAATAGTTCTTTTGTGCAGGTAAATGAAACATTTATCACATTAATATAACAGACAAATATTTAACAATAATAAAGGCTAATGACAATGATATTTGAATTATTATTAATGTCGATATTTATCAACAATAAAATTGCTAATAAGTAATGTAAACTAGTCTCAACACTATCGATAAGGAAGTCGTCATACTTTCGATATCGATAAATACAAAAACTATCACATTGAAATACAAAAAATTAAAAGAAACGATAATGAAAAGCGATTATTATCTTAGGCTAAATTTATTACCAGTTCAATTATTTATGAGTAATGAAAACTTAATACAAAATGAAATCAATTAATATCGATAACGGCATTTGAATAAAAGCAATGCGCATAAAGAACATTTTGACGTTGGTTAAGATATTAAACATAAAAAAAAATTATCACTAATTAGTTTATTAATGAGTAATGAAAACCTGACAATCATATCGAACGTTGAAACAATTCGCGCTCGAAAACAAACAAATTTTGCATTAATATTGTTTTGAGAACTGATAACTGATGATAGCTGATTATTTTAACTTAAATGAAGTACAATATATTGTTAGTTTATAGTATTATCTATATTTAACAATTACTATCTGTAAAACAGAAAGTTTCCATGTCGTATGTAATTCGGTTCTCAACTGTCTCTGATAAAAGAGGTTCCCGAGTTCATCGAGAGCTCATTATAATGAACCCAAGATCAGCAAACACAAACACAAACACACATGTACATACACATATGTCACACAATGGAGCAATCGGGACGGGGGGGTCATTGAACCGATGTCAATGCCTGTCAAAGGTTTTTGTTAGATCTCTCGATGCAGGCAAACAAAAGTGTTGAAAAGTACAAAAACATTACGCGGAAGGGTTCACGAACCTCCTGCAAATCTCTCAAGCGTGTGCAAAATATGCAAAAGATGAAAAAGAAGAAATAAAGAAGAAAAAAAAAAAAAAGAAGAAAAATTCAACAAGCGACGCCAAAATTAAAGCAAGTGATTTAAGAAGATGGATTTACTTCATATTTCAACACGTTTGCCTGTATTTGGAGCTCTTTTGTTTCGTTATGCCCCTGTAAGCATGGCAGTGGGGTACACTATGTGTAAGTCGCTAGAATTGCAGCACTTGTATAACCTTAAGAAACCGATAAATGTCGAGTAAGAACAGGAGCATCTGTCCAGTTGCAAACTCTTGACCAAAAATCACTTAAGTAAAACGTCTTTTTTTTGACCCTGGATGAAAAGATGAGCAGAGATTGAGTCTCTAAACGGGGGAGGGAGTTAATCGGTGCTGCCGGATCGGTTCAACTTGGTTGCATTCGGCACTGCAGCATCTTAAGCTGAGATTCATCTCGTCTATGCAGAGACGCGGAGAAGCGGAGCCACGCAACGACCTTGAGAGCAAACGTGACCTCGTTGCCAGATCGCTGTAAAACGGCATTGATCGTCGCTTTTTGTGGTTTCTTGTGATTTGTTTGGGTTTTGGTTTTGGTTTTGGTTTTGGATTTGATTCTGATTCAAATTCGATTCGTTGTTGTGTTTAACTTCTTTTATTTTTGTTTTTCCTTTGTTGTTGTTTTTGTGAGCCGCATTCCTTTCGATTCGCATTTCCTACTTTTCTCTGCCTTCCCTTGTGTGTGGGCGTGGCACGCCTCCCCTTCCCCCAGCACTTTAAATGTGCTCTTCAGTTTTGCATCTCAAGCACTCGACATGCCGCACAGTTTATAGTGCGGAACGAACGAGCGCGTAGCGGCACACATCGTGCAACATTTTGTGGCATTGCGGATTTGTCATGTGGCAAAGAGCAGCACGGCAACTAGATCTCTTGGAATGTCGCCCACACGTTTCAGCTAACATTTAACGTGACGGTTTTTACTCTGAATGTGTTTCGAGTTATCGATAACTTTCTGGATTTGCTTGAACCTGACATAAATCGATCAAATTCATCCTGCTTTAAGATGTAGAGTATTAAATATGCAAATCATATGGTATATATACATATACATAAGTAAAGTTTGATAAATCGAAGTGCGATCTGATCAAGAATATTAACAAACTTTATAATAATCGATAATTGTACCAGCTTTTAGCTACAATTGATCGACAACTTTTCTCCGGTACAGGGTATTCACACAAGCATTTGTATAAATATATATTGCACTTTGCTACGAGTCAATTAATTAATACTTAAACAAATAGAGAAAAAACAGAAAGAATCTCTTGAATAAATAAAAAAAAAAAAACGGAAAAAAAAAACAATTGCAATAACTTTGTCACAATATTAATTTTATTTGATGAATTTAATGCAACTTTACAGACAACAAGATACAAAAATAAATAAATAAAAATACTGGGAAAGTCGCAACCCCATGATACTCTGTACTAGTTTAATTTGTAAATGTTGAAATAAATTATACTTATTACAAAGGTAACCAGAATCTTGGCTTAAGATAAAAAGATACTAACGGTAAGGGATAGAGTATATTCTGATTTGCTAGCCTCCGTTTTGCCAAAAATACATAAGAAATCAAATGTTCTAATCAGCCTATAAATTCATAATATATACATATTTCAAATAGAAATTCTGTCGCTACAATATTTCCCTACATGTAAAACCAATATACTTCATTTACCACCGGGAACAGTGTATAACTAGAGTATAGCGCAAAATTTTCCATGCACGCGCGCAGTTTTTTATTTGTTTGCATTTTTTTGCTATAGTTTTGTTTTGTTTTGTTTTAAATGGGTTTTCCATGGAATGAATGCAATTGAATGAACTAAATTAACATGACTAGAAATGAATGAATTATTGACTATATATATATATATATATATATATATATATATATATATATATATATAAATATGTAAAAAGAAGTAAAAAAAGGCGAGGAAATTTTAAAATGTGAACAAAAAATGCATTTGTTTGCTTTTTAAATTACTTTTGAGTTATGCAAATTTCTCAACGCACGACGAACTTCAAATTGAACTAGTTTCAAATTGGAACAATGAACAAAATACCATTTGTAGTGTTGTAAAATGCAGTAAAGCATTAGCTGTTCAAAATATCGTTATAAAGTACCTGCTGCAACTTTCGACGCTTCAAGGTCGCAGCCCCCAATCTTCCCAATTCCCCCCCCCCCCCTTTTTTTTTTCTCGGTTGCGCTTTCTTTGTGCAACACGTTCGCTGTCAATGACAATGTTAAGCGAATTGGCATTGCAAGCGACTCAATTTGATTCTCGCTTTTGTAATCCAACGTTTACAGCAACAACAACAACAACAACAACATTGCAACAACAAACGCTTTGGTAATTAATTCAGCGGAAATAATGTTCTTAAAAAGCTAACGACAACAACGACAACAACAACATTTACAACAACATTTCAGTTATTATTATTTTTTTGTATGCGTCATTCAGTGGATGTCCCGTTTTGTCACCTTTTGCCGTGTGTTTTGGCCATTTTTGGTTGTCATTTTCATTGAGTGCGAAGTTCAGCTTTTACAGCTAAACAAGCACACAAATTGTTAGACTTCAAGTTACCCTGTAGTACGCTTCACTCTTATCTACTTTCGCAGTGATCAATTTTAACGGCTTTATTTGTTTAAATACCCTGTATTTTAGTTATATATCTACACATATATTTATAAGTATGTCTGTTTGTGTGTCTGTGCAAGGTATCAACAAAATGGTTGCTCATTAAGCTTGCCAAAATGTGCTTCGGCGTTTGTCAAAGCTAGTTGATTGATCGATTGACGATTAATCGCTTGATTAAGTTGAAACTTTCAATTTGTGAAATACATTCTAACAGGTTGTTTTTATTATTACGTCAATGGCAATGCCAAATATCTGTTTTATATTAACTGAAATTGCTAATTGAATAGGAATTTGTATAATTTATTGTCCTAAATGCAAATCTTAATTAAATCCTATCTTTAGTTTATTGAAAAATAAGTGAAAAATAATAGAGCAACATTTTTGGTGGAGCTGCTCGAGTTAATATTTCAAATTTCTAGTCGCTACCCAATATGCTCTTCATTCGCTATGCGAATAGAGTATAAATAAATTTCAAATTCAAGCAAATAATCAAAAATTCGTCGCGAGTAACGCAAAATGTTTGGACAGTTCTTTATTTATATTTTTTTGGTTTTTTTTTTGTGGGAGGTGCGGCTGACCATATTGGTAAACGGCAGCAGAAGCAACAACAACAAAAGCTTAGCCAAGAGGTAAATAAACTTCTTATTGCTGCATCGTGTGTAGCGCCATCTCTTTCCACTGCACGCTCTCGCATATGCGACTCATTCTTATGACTTGCTTTGTTATAATTTTCAGTATGTTTATGTTAATTTTTCATCACGAGGGGGCGGCGAAAAGCGGGTGGGGTGGAGGAGGAGTGAGTCGAGTTGTGCTGTTCAGGTAGCTGCTGCCAAAAAAAAAAACGTGACATTAAAGAAACGTTGTTGTAGTTGTTGCTGTTGTCATTATCCATTCGGCTTTAACCCATGTTGACCCGCAAGTAACTGTTGTCGTCTCTTGCAGTTATTTCCACATTTTCACACACACACACACACATATATATGCATGCATGCATAAGTGGAACATTTTGGGAGTGCGCGTTTACTTGTCGCAAACTTCTCTCTCTCTCTCTCTCTCTCTCGCTGTCTCTGTCTTTCTCCCTCTCGCTCGCTTTTCGCTCATTTTCGTTGCTCGACAACAATTGAAAATTTTAATTTTAACGGTTCTCAACGGCAGTTTTTGTTGTTGGCATTTCTGGGAGCATTACATAAGTTATGGGAGTAATGGGGGGCGACCCATTCTAGCCTTTTGCCTGTGCAACTTCTTTGCGACGCTTTTCGCCATTTTTCATTTGAAATTATTTAACCAAATTTGCCGCCTTATTTATAGTTAAAGTACAGTCAATAACTGACTTGCAGTCAATCTTTCAATTCGTTGTCTTAATTTACTCGTTGCAAGTGGGTTAAAATTATTTACTCGATGCTTTTGGGCAACTGAGGAGTTAATGTTTACTCGTTACCTAATTTATTCGTTCCGTTCACTCGTTACCAAATTTATTCGTTTAAAATGGTAATTGACAATACGTACTCGTTAGCACAATTACTCGTTGCTTTACTCGTTTGTATAGAGGAATAATCAATCATATACTCGCTGGTTAATTTCAGCTCCTTGTTACCAAAATTACACGTTGCTTTACTAGTTACCAAATTTATTCGTTGAAATTGGTAATTGATAATAAGTACTCGTTGCATTGCTCGTTAATCATATATTCGTTGCTTTGTATCTACTGTTAATGGCTACTCGTTACCACAATAAGCCGTTACTTTACTTTAGAAATTGCAGTTATTAAAAAGTCAATCTTTATACCTCTTGCCCACTTGTTAATCGCTACTCGTTACCCAAATTAACTCGTTACTTTACAGTAATTCAGTATTCATCCACTTGTTGCTTTATGAAAGCAAGTTTCATTTGAAAAAGTTTATGGATTGCAATCCATTTAAGCCGAAATTCGTCACTCGCCACCATAAATACTGATATCTGTTCTATTGGGGAGTTACGTGCTGATGCATCGACTCTTTTTCCCTTTTTTATTTTTTTATTTATTTATTTTTATTATTTTTTTGTATAGCTATGTAGGTCAGCGAAGTTATAAGAGTTGGAATATCTATTAAAAGTGTCAGCTGATTGCGTTGTGCATTTTTTCATATGCGTCATCGCCTACAAAGCGAAATGAAATGGAATTGAAACAAACAAACTAATGGATTATAATGTCAAATGTGCCACAAAAGTAAATTAAAGAAAGAGATTGGAATTGAAACACGAGCGTTGCACGTGCCTCAAATGTGCCACAGAAGTAAATTCATGGAATTGCAGTCAGAGTTGGAAACATTTTTTTTTTGCTATGGAGCAAAAGTTGGACAGGCTTTACTGTGGACTCGGCAAATAAAACAAATCGCGCTTATCTTATCTGGGATACGCGTTACCAACTGCGAGGGCGACACCCTTAGCCTCATTTTCACTGAATGTGTTCTTTTTTTTTTGTTTTTGGTTTTTGTTTTTGTACTAAGATAAAATTCCGCTGTCGCAACCAAAGTTGTTATTAAAACTTGGCTAGAAGCTAGACACCACTGACCTTAAAAAAAAAAAAATGTTTTTTAGAGCAAGATACGATTCAATATTGTCTTGCTTCTTAGATATTCTGACATATATTTTTTTCCTTTCCGTTCAGAATTCAGAATTCATTTGTATGTCAAAAACAAAAACAAAAGTAAAACAAAGCCAAAATACATAAAAACGCATTAAAAAAACGCATTTGTTAACTGACGCTCCATAACGGTTAAATTTACATCCTTAATGCATTTTTAAGCACAGCTAAGAAGTAAACTTGATTTACAGTATAATATAATAAAAGTTAACTGTACATTTAATTGCTTAAATCATATTTTTAATTCTTTTAGCTGTTAAGTATACCCTTAATAAAGCAGTTCTCGAGCAAGTTCTGTTATTCCTATATCATGTACTACATTTAAACTGATCCCAATCCAATTTAAAGAAATATTCTCTTTTAAGGAATAATACGTAAGTTAAAATATCCAAAACTTTGGCTTTATACGAGTAATACTTAAGAAAAAATTGCAAATTGCGTAAAGTTTAAGATCTAAAATATAAATCAATTTTATTAATCTATTTACATTCTATGAGGAATTTTAATAGAAATATCTACAAAAGTGTTGCCCAAAGCCAAAGATTTTTCCCGCTTTTCCCATATTTTGGGATTTTCTTGAAATAGTTCACGTGTCATTTGGCCATAGTTCAAATAAAGTTGTCAGTTGTTCGTTATTGCAACCCCGCGGGGTCATTAAGAGCAGCTGCAAATGGAAGAGGGGTGAAAGAAGGTGGGGGAGGAGGGTTGGGGTGTGGGAGTAAACAGAGCCATTCAGAGGGGTAAACACAGACATTTTGCCACATTTTTTTTCGGGCATTTTACGAGCGTAATTAAAGTTCAATGCAGCCAAAAACCACAATAAAATATTTATTATTTTTTTTTGTTTAGGGGAAGCAGCAGTTGAAAGAAAGGATGGAAGCGGGGGCAGGTGGTGGGGGTGAGGGTGTTGGAGGAGTTAAACTGAAAGACTGGGGTTGCATGCTGCAAATTTTTCGACAGGGGTTGCTGAACTCCAGCCACACTTCGACACTCGCTGAAAGAGGGGAGGGGATGGGTAGGGGGAGGGTGCCATTCGATGGCAGCTGTTCTGGTCAAACAAATGGAAACGATTTGGAATTGAACATACACACACGCACACATACGTGATTATTCTATTGGGAATTTACAAATTGTTTTTCTAATCGCCCTCAGCTAAAAGTAAAGAAAGCAAATGCAATAAATTAGAGACGGCAAACAACGATCGATATTTATCGTTTGGAATAGATTTGAATCAAAATTAAAGGATTTTTAGGGTATATACACCACTATATATATATATATACTACATATACAAGAATGTATGCATATACATATGTAGCACATGCATACAAATAATTGATCTTAATGATCTTCATTAAAAACAGGGTATATGTATATACAATCAAATACTTACGCATTCATAATGTTTACAGGGTATATATAATGGCAGCGACATAAAACATACAAAATATTCGTGTTCAATGTTTTCAGGGTATACACAACATTTCAACACTCACGCATTTCTAATGTTTACAGGGTATACAGCAATGCAGCAATAGAATAACATATAGAGACACACACAACATGCATTCACACATTCCTATTTATAAGATTAACCGAAGGGAAGCAACATATAAAACTTATATGGACATACATGCATATTATAAACAACATGCCACACTTCACACTTGTTTACAGGGTATACACAACGGCAGCAACAACATTCACTGCACAAGCGACAGCAACAAGGAAATGTTTACATTTTGATAAGCCTCAGCGAGATTTCATTGCGTCTGCTGTTTGTTGTTGTTTAATTGCACATTGTTGTTGTTGTTGTTGCTGATATCTCTGCATGCCATTTGATATGTTGCTGCTGCTGCTGCCGCTGCCGCTGCCGCTGCTGCTGCTGCTGTTGCTGCGACAACAACGGCAACAATTGTCGATTACACTTTCTTCTGCTGCTCAAGCGGCGCGTCGCGCAACATTGTTGTTTTGTTGTTGTTGTTGTTGTTGTTGTTGTGTTTGTGCAGTTGTTGTCAACGCGTTAATTAACTTAAAGAGATTTTTCTTTTCTTTTGATTTTAGCTTATTATAAATTATATAAAATAAGATAAGAACAAATGCTCTGGAAAATTCGATTTGTTTTTTGTTGTAAGAAACTTCATTTAATTATCGACAACAACAGCAACAGCAACAACAAAATATAAGCAAAAAACAAAACAACAATCGATAATAACAATAAATTTGAAAACAGGCCTTTGCCTGTTTTGTTAATTAGCCAAATGGCAAATTTACAAATTAATTTGGTTACAAACAAAAAAACAAAAACAAAACAACGCGCATTCGTCATTCAAGTGGGAGGAGGGACGGGGTGTGGCTGGGGTGGGGGCTGTCCAAATGGGACCGTTAAAAATGCCCACAAGACGCAACACAAACAAATAAATTGCCCAAAAATATCGCCAACTGAAACGCGACAAAAAACGCGAGCGTTTATAAACGCGTCTGCGTTGCTTTTTTTTTTTGTATTTTGTTTTTTTCCGTTCAGCCCAGCAAATAAACAAATGCTTTAAAAGGGGGGCACGAACTGGTTGCAACTTTTAATTCTATTTATTTTTTTTTAACTGTAGCCACAAAACAAAAAAAAAAAATAGAAATAAATAAATAAGAAACAAAACAAAAGCAAATTCCAATGCAAAAACAAAAAAATATATTTTCGTTTACTGCATATCAAAGAAACAATTTTATTTATATTATTGATATATTTAATTATTCAATGTTGATAGGATAATAAATGTACATATACGTATACATATAAATATTTGAGCGATGTTTCTAATGGCAGCTGCATATGATACGGAGCCACAATTCGGTGGATATTGACACACATAAACACATGCACATATGTATGTATATATGTACTGTACTGCATGTATGGATACATGTGTGTGTGTCTATGTATGTGTACACATGGCCTGAGAAACAAGTTTTTCATGGAAAAAGACAGACAGGCAAACATGCCTTCGCTTTTTAAGAATATATATATAAATATATATACATACATACATACAGATGGATGTATGCATATGCGTATATTTTATAGCAGGACTAGTATACCCCTTACTAACTGATACAAAGGGTATTAAATAGGTCTGGCAAAATGTCTGCTAGTTATGAAATGTCATAATTCACAACACTAATAAACACACATACATATGTATGTATGTATGTACATATGCACACGCACATGCACGCAACACATTTGACAATTGCACACGTCAATCATAAGGGTGGACCAAAAACTTGATTTTGAGTATTGGAATTGCTCTTCCACAGATTGTGGCATAAATAATGTATTGAAGTCGAATAAGAAATACATAAATAAAATACAGAAAATGTAGAAACATAAAAATAAAAAGAAATAAATAAAATGGGAGAAGAAAAAAAAAATTGGCAACAAGCAGAAATAAAGCTGTTTCGCTGGTAATTTTTTTTTTTTTTTTACTTATTTTTTTAAGCCCACTTGGACTTGGCATAAGGTCCAGTTGTGACCAGTTTTGATTTGAATTGATTTGATTTTTGTTGCGGCAATTGTTAGTGACCGAATTTGTTAGCAATTGGCTTGCATAATGCCTATAATACCCCATATACATACATATATGGAGTATATATAGGGTATATACATATGTATATTAAACACAAATTGCAATTCAATTAGCCGCTGTCTACATACATACATACATATGATACCTATTTATTCATATGTATGTACTGCTGTATTTACAGTTAACAAATGCTGCTTGACTCGACATAACCTCAAAGACAAATACGTCACACAAGGAGCAGCCTTTACAGTTAAGCGCTTCAACCAACCCCCAAATCGAACTTCTGTGCAAACAGCTGATGCTAAACTGTGACGCACTTGAATTAATGTTGTTGCCACTGCTGCTACTGTTGTTGGTGTTGCTGCGTGGCAAACAAATTTGTGCGTGGGCGAGGTTCACAGCCCGCAGACCCACGCCCAGGGCTAACGACGTGCTTCAACCCTCGTTCAATAGCTCGACCGTTCGACAGGCGAAAGTGAATTCGTAATCTAAGACGCCTAGCGGCTACTCAACTTTTATTAAAGTATCCCCTAACCACCTCCGCCCCCCCACTTTCAATCAGGGTTGCCAGCTAATGTAAATTACTCGTCCAAAGATTATAGTGAATGTACCAAAAATGTGCAAAAAGTACCATTGAAAGTAAAACCTATTTAATTGTCCGTTATATAACTTAGTTTCTTAAAGTATCACTATATATGTATATTACAAAGATTATTATAATTAAAAGTCAAATTTATAAATGCAAGTACGAAGGTACAATTTTATCGCTTTACGGTACAAGTGTACTATTGCTTCAATTTTGTACCAACTTTGATACAAATTTGTGGTACGTGTGGCAACACACGTGTGTTTATGTGTGTGTCTTATCAACCATTACTCGCTCTCCTGTTGTTGTTTTTCGAGTGCCTGTGTCAAACGTATTTGTAGTGTGTGTGCGTAAGTGTAAGCGTGTGTGTGTGTGAAGATTGATTTCAGTTCCATATTAATATTAGATGAGTACGCTCTTTTATACGCCAAGGAGTATTGACTGTGGGCATTGACGTCCATCGACCTAGAACTAATGTTCATTATGTACAAATATACTTATATACACATTTATACGTATGTATGTATACATTGTATATACATAAATTTTATAGTCGATAATCAAATTTAAGCTTGCTTTATCTTCAATTCTTTATCGAGATTTCAAAAAGTGTGCAATACCTAAATAAAGCAATTTTATCCACATAACTCTTATATAAAACTTTATTTTTGTTATCGATAGCTCTGCTGTTATCGAACAGATTTTAAATGAATGGAACAACACATATGCATGCATATACAAATGTTGATTCAGCTTCTGAATAGTTCAGACAACATGATCTAATCTTAAGTCTTGGTATATGACGAATTTGTTGTTTTCCTCTTAACTTTCCCATCCCACAAATCAGTCGCTTAATCTTTGTTTTTCTTTCTTGCGACTACCCCCTAAAACAAAAACAAAAAAAAGGTAAGAATTAAAAACATTTCCGCTTGTTGCAATCGCTTTTGAAAGCGACTGCCGCATCAATTATCGTATTCACATTCTCTCTTATATTTCTTATTCTTTGCCTTCCTCTGCTACTGTTTTATTATTTCTTCTCTTTTGCTGCTTTGGTATTGGTAATCGGGCACATTGCATATTCTTTATCTGGGCCGTTTACGATCTATTTGACCGTTTAAAGTTTAGGCCAAAATCTTGTATGCAAACTTGGCTATGCAAAATTGAACAAATATTAAACAAAAAAGAACGTAGAAAAAACTTTTGCCTACTGCGCTTATCTAAAGAAATTGATAAAAAAAAAAAAAAAGAAACACTGCGATAAAAAGTGACAGAAAAAGCTGTCGCAGAAAAAAAAATCACCCCAATCAACTAAAAGAGAAAAAAAAAAGTAAAAGGCACATCGCAAAAAAAAAATCGTGTGCAGAAACGAAAGCAAAGCCAGCAACAGGTTGCAGCTCAAAAAGAATAAGCAAGAGAGAGAGAGAGAGAGAGAGAGAGACAGAGAGAGAAAGAAGAACCTTTATAAATTTGAAGCTTCGCGAAATAAAATTAAATGTTAAAGGTAGTTGTTATATAAAAATCTAACTATTAATGTATAGAACGAATCGATCAATACCCTAGAAAATTTAAATACAAAATAATTATATTTATTTTTGTATACATTTCCAATTTCCTAACTTAAAGTTATAATTAAGTTTTGTCTATATACATAACGGTACAAAAAAGTGACTGATGCGTTTAATGAGCTTTGGCTTTAATGTTCAAGGCGAACAAAATTAACAAATTACATAGTTTTTCAAGGCGTATCTGCTTTTCGGCTGAAAATGTCGGTTAAAACAAATAATAAATGGGCAATACGCATTCAACATTTAACGTAATTGGCAAATTACGCGCAGCTGTTTAATATAATTAACAAATGTTACGTACGAAAAGTGCAACACAGCTGTTTCCAAAAATGTTTTTGGACAAAAGACAAAATAAAAATGTATTTTATATGTTCTTTTTGGCAATCCAAAAAAATTAAGTTAATTGAAGTTTGACTTTTTATTAGAATGTATGTACATATGTATGTATGTATGTATGCATATACAATATGGCACTTGTAGCGTTTGCTTAAATGATATGATAAGCTTTACAGTTCGAGTAAAGTAAGGCAAAACAAAAAAACTTTGTGTGTATATGTAAGTGTGCATGTTTATAATATATATTGTATATTGCGTTCCGTTATTCGGTTGCGCGCTTACGAAATCAACCCATCGATAGCTGATAAAATTGCTTGTGCGCTGCTTATCAGCAGCTTTAAAGCCGCACGAGCTGCAGATAAAGCAGCTGCGAACATTTATTGTCTGCTGTGCTTCTTGCCTCTGTTCTAAACTTAAGTGTGTGAGGGAGAGAAGCAGAGGGTGAGCGTGTGGAAGAGGGAACGGGAACGAGCTTAATGCGAAGCACAACCGAAGCGAAGCGAACGACCTTCAGAGTCAGTCGGTCCAGTTCGGCTGCAGTTGCTTCTTCTTCTCTTAATCTTCTTTACTTTTCTAGTGTGCATAGTAAGAAGAATGGAAGAAGTAGCGAAACAGATTGACATAGACAGGCGTCGTCTCAAGTGGCAATGTCGCTCGCTCCTTTAGCACTCTCTCTCCTTCCTCTTGCTTGCTCGCTTTAATTTACACTGTCAGAATAGTTGTGGAGAGAGTAAGTGAGGGAGAGAGAGTGAGAGAGAAGGTCAGGAGCAACAGCTAGGAAGCTGCTACGGAAACATTAGCACTAAATAAAGAAAACAAAAACAAAAAAAAAAAAAAAAAGAAATATTTATGCAAATTGGAGTTGGGGAGACGCGACGAGACGATTTTGAATAAAAACCAAATAAAAACTAATGAGCAAACTGCTGCCACCGATGATGGAACGGAAAGCGGAAAAGGCATAAAGCGAAATGCAAAACAAATTATAATGAAAAACGGGCAAAAATGCAAATCTAGCAGAAAAGGTTGGCCGACGGCTGGCGTCGCAGCAGACTAAGGGCACCAGCACCAGCACTAGCGGCAGAGGCAGAGGCAGAGGCAGCGACAGCAGTGCAAGCGAGAGGGAAAGAGCACAATCGTACAAAATTCACGGCGACGGCGAATTGAATGCAAAATGAAGCGAGGGTCAGTCGGCAAACGGGAACAGCTGCTTTATGCTGTTGGTGTTGCTGTTGTTTGTTTGTTGTCGTTGTTGTTGTTGTTGTTTCTGCTGCAAAGACAAATGCCACAAAGGGCAGGCAAAGACAGGAACAATAATAATACAACTACAACAACGGCGCAAGAGTGTGCCCAGTGCAAGCTTTTGATATGTGCATTTGTGTGTGTAGAAGTAGAAGCTTACACACACACACACACACACACACACACACTCAGATATCCGACTGCGCACAGAAAAATACAAAAACAAGTTTTAAACTCTCTGCTGCTACGGCGGCTGCGCCTGCGCAGAAGATTTCAGTTTTCAACCAACAAAATCAAAAAAATAACAAATAAAATAAAATAAAAAAGGAAAAAGAAAAAAACAAACTGACTGCTGACTGACTTTCTTTAAGCATTTTTCGTGCTTGTCGCTTGGACATGTTGCAGACGCAGTTTTCGCTTTTTTGGCAAACTTTTTGAGGCGGCTGCCTCAGCAAAATGTAGAAGAAGAAGAAAGAAGGAAAAACACGTTTTGTGCTCCGGTTTCTCACTCACCTGGCAAACGGCGTCTGTTCCACCTCGTAGATATCGTTGATGTCAAGCGACACAAGTAATCCCTTCAAGCGCTCGGCATCAACGTCCAGCAGGCCATCGCCTATGGGAAAGATGCCCTCTTCGGTAAACATGTTTCAAGCTGCAGCTGCTCTCTTTCTCCCTCTCTCTCGCGCTCTCTCACTCTCTCTATCACACACACAAACACTTCTTTCTTTTATACTTTTATATGGATCTTGTGTTTCTTTTTCGTTTGGGTTTTTCCTTGTTTAAGCTTAAATTTTTTTTGAGTTTTAGGGGGGTTGGGCGGCAGGGGCGGAGAGAGGCTGTGTAGCAGTTGCGATTGCGTTGAGACGATGGCGCGATATTCAAACTGTGGCACATATATAAAACAACATATACAATAAATAAATATGTTTACTAACAAAACAAAAAGGAAAACAACAATACGTATACGTAAATAACACGAAAGCCGCGCGCGCGCTTTTTGCAAAGCTTTGGTCACACTGCACGCAGCAGCAGCAGCAACAATAGCAGTAAAACAGAAGCCGAGAAATTCCAGCGCCCTTTTGAGCAGCGCTGCAGACGTCGCAAATGCAACAGCCTGCAAGTTGAAGCGTGACAGCAATAGGGATGCTGTTGCTGCAGGCTGCAGCTAAACTATGGATAACTAACAAACTAACAACAACAGTTACCAAAAATTCTTGCCTCTCTGCTTGCTGGATTTTTAGATTTGCGAGTGTTTTTACTGTTATTATGTATTTTTTTATGTATATACATATATTTTTGTTCTTATAATGTTAAGAGCATTTATATTTGATTTGAACGCGCGGCACACGCACAACAATTTCACACACAACACGTTTCACGTTACTTTGTCAATGCTGCGCTGGCTGGTGTATCTGTGTCTGTATCTAGGTGTGTATATGAATACGCTCAATGCTGGTTGTGTTGGTGTATACCGTCGTGTTCTGCCAACTTCGGCTGTGGCAGCGCAGCTCTTAGCAACTTCTTGCTGCTTGTGCTGCTGCTTTGCTTATGTGTGTGTCCAACTTTGCACAAATAAAAAAAAAACAACCCAAAAAAAAAATATCAACGAAGCAATTAGTTGAAATGCTGTTGCATTTGACTAATTCTATTCGCAAATTCAAATATTGAAATATGATTTGAGTCGAAGCGCGGCATAAACGCAAGAAAAAAAATGTTGTGTTGCAAGGCACATTCGATTTGTTAAATAATTTGAATTTGTACAAAACACACGTACACACACTTAAAAACAAATAAATTAATACACGCGTTGTAATCGGCAAAGTCAGCTAGTAAACGACAGATAACAAAGTCACAAACCTAGCGCACATATAAACCAGGCGACAACGAATTTAATTCACAATTAAGCGCACCGAGCGTCACACGTCCGCCTCGTTCGGCTTTGTTAATGCTTCTAACTTATCGATGACACATTTGTCCTAATGGCGCGTATTATCGATACCAATATTTCGTTAACAGCTGTTAACATGCTGTTATCTATAAAAAGAGTTTTATCTATTTCGGAGTCTTTTTAAAGTTTACTTTCATAAAGTATTGACCACTAGATAAGAATGTATAATAAGCAAATATTATACATGTTAGATGGCCTGTTGTGTATACATGTCCCAAGCCTAAAATTATGTCTCAACAGAATTCTGTCAAACTCAAAGCGGCACTGTTATACTGCTGACTCACAGCTGACGTTGCGATAACGATACACTTGAGAACGATTGAACGCATGCGTGCCAACCTGCTGCACTTTTCTCGACTCGACTCGACTTGAGAATATCAACTCTGCGTCTTAAAGCTGTCGCGCGGGCTAGGCTTGAAGTTTGAAAAAAAAAAGATAAATGTATAAAAATAAGAACAACTAACGATCGCGCTGCACACTTGACGGAATCTTGACACGCAATGGACATTGGGCACTGGTCTATACATAGCAACCGCCTCTTTAGTGCCTTAGCGCCGCCTTTAAGTTCTTAATTTAGACATTTGCATTCGCATTATGTTTATATATAAATGCATATACACATTTATATTCATGTTTATGCTGCATGAGGCATGTGCGTGCGCCTGTCTGCGTGCTCCACTTGCGCTGCATTTTCATGAGCATCCGCCCGAAGCCCAGCCCACCCGTTTGCATCCACACGATGCCCAGCAGTCGCGTGTATATTTCTGTCGTCGTCGTCGTCGCTGCCGCCGCCGCGGAGCGGGAACAAAGACGTCGGCGCTGGCATCCCAGGAATGCAGCGGACCAAAAATAGCCAACCCCAAGTGCAAAAACCTTTTCAGTCAGCCGCGTTAGCCGGGCGCATTAGTCGCATTGCCTCATATATTTATGCATTTTATTAATAGAGGCGCACAATTTGCAGCACCTTTGCCCATAAGCCGGCATGTGGACACACACATATGTATGTATACATATGTATATACACGTATACACATACAGATATATATGTATATAGATAAATATATATACACACAGCTGCGGATGGCTGGTGCGCTGAACTCTAAACGCATCGAACTTTGGCCAGCTATAAATAGGATGCACTGCATCACTCGCAAAATGTCGACATATTTGCCAATTGCCAAGTTTAGCCGAGCCGGCACTTGACCTACGCATAGTGGAATGCGTCAGCCTAATATATTGACAACTGGATACCAGACGGACAACGTTATTGGGTTAATCAGAGACAATAACGATTCAATTGGCCATGCCAGCCCAGACCAGACCAGACCAGATAAAACCTGGCAATTGCCAGTTGGATTAGTCGGCGCAATAGTTGCATTGGGGCCCAGAAGCCGCCTCATCCCCGCTGTCCCCATCGTTGCCATCTGTGCCCTCGGAGCCACCTCCACTGCCCCGATAATCATCGATGATATTCTGCAGCTCCTCCTGGGCATCGGTAAACTCGCGCTCCTCCATCCCCTCCCCCGTATACCAATGCAGATGGGCCTTCCGTCGCAGCATCGTTATCGAGCCGTCGAGCAGTCGCTGGAACAGCGATTGAATCGCCGTCGTGTTACCAATGAACGTGGCCGACATCTTAAGGCCACGCGGTGGTATATCACAGATGGCCGTCTTAATGTTGTTCGGTATCCAATCTACAAAGTTGTGTAGATTCTTGTTACGGACTCCGGTCATCAGCTGATCGACCTCGCGCGGCGACATCCGTCCACGGAAGATCCCAGCGGCTGTTAGCAGCTTGCCCTTCCGCAGATCGATGGCGCACAGCAGATTGTTGCTCGAGAAGATCTGCTGGACCAGTTCGGAGACGGTGCCCTTGCTAAACTGCTGCTGCTTGCAGGTGACCAGCGGCGCAAACCCCGGTATGAGAAAGTGCAGCCGGGGAAAAGGCACCATATTCACATAGATTTTGCGAAGACCTGCATTCAGCTGGCCGGGAAAGCGCAGGCAGGTGGTAATGCCGGACATGGTTAGCGCAACGATGTGATTGATATGCTCATAGCCAGACATTTCAATTTTAAGATTTCTATTGCAGATCTGAAATAGTGCCTCGTTGTCCAGGCAGAACGTCAAGTGGGAGTTGTTCACCAGAGCCGGAATGCTGAGGAGTGCATTATATGGCTCCACCACTACCTGAGACATGTTGGGCGACGGTATGGTAACATAATTGCATAGCAGATTATCCGGATACTGCTCGACCAGCGCCTCCATGATGAGCGATGTAAGACCAGAGCCAGTTCCTCCACCGATCGAGTGGAGCAGCTGAAAACCCTGCAGCGAATCTACGGATTCGACCTCACGTCGCGTATTATCCAGGACCTGATCGAGTATCTCGGCGCCGTCCGTATGATAGCCGCGGGCAAAATTGTTGCCCGCACTCTCCGAACCGGCAACGAAATTCTCCGGCCTATAAAGCTGGCTGCTGGCATTCAGGCGCTGAATGGTGCTCGCCTCCGTGTCGATGATGATGGTCCGTGCATAGAATCGTTTGCTGGCCGTTGCATTGAAGAAGACATTGATGCGCTCCAACTGAAGGGGGCTGGTGCCACCAAAACGACCCGACGCATAATCCACACCGTGCTCGTGCGAGATCACATGCCAGAACTGCGTGATGTGAACGTGAACGTGTGTGGGACTGGGTGAGAAGCGGCCGTCGGTCAGCTGCTGGCCGTTTGGTCAGCTAGCTACTCACCGCATCGCCAATGGCATTGCCGGCGCCGCCGATCTGGAGTGTCACAATCTCTCGCATTGCAGTTAAGACTTCCTTAGCAGTTCTGGCACCTGGGCCCTCTGCTTTTCACCTACCCTATCGCCCAAAATAATTAAACAATTGAATTTTGAACGTTTTCAACGTTATTGTGGTCGAAAGTGGTTGTAGTTTTTTTTAACTAGCTAATTTTGCCCTGTGATCAGCATGCTGTAGGTTCACGGTTATTTCCACAGTCTCTAAGTGCTAAAAAAAAAATAAGCAGGAATTTTGTGGCAATCAGTAACCAAACAATTTTCTACGCCGCCTTAGATCGTCCCCCACACGACCTGTTGTGCCACCTGAGTGGGTGTCGTGACACGAACCAATCTGTCGTGCCGTGTAACTCAAGCTTTACTTAACAGTCCTTTGACTTGTAAAATACATTGTATTTAGTTTCGTTTCGTCCAATTATGTTTGCGTTCCTGTTAACTAATCTCTAAGGCTTCGATCGTGACACGAATCACTGTGTAAAGTTGTGCTTCATACTCCACATATCTCTGAATTTGTCTCTTATGAGTTTTACATTTTACTAGCTTTATATAAAACGTTTAAGATCGGACTATATATCCGACAACTTGTTCGCTGTAAAGATAAAATCCTTTTCAAATAAAATAATTAACTACGTCAGTCAATTTTAAAGATGAAAGCCTTCAAAATCTGCCGCCCTTGTTCACTTCCACAGAACTGTGAATTTAACTAGACTCGCAGCAAAATTTAAATATGTCTCAGTATTAGAACATACATAAATAATTGCTTTAACCGACACACAGAAATATAAAGATTTACGTATTTACTACAATTAATTTAATGAGAATGGAGAAAAAAAAACACTAATAAAATTACCAGAAAAATCGATGGAAAGCAGAAAATTATTAGACAATCAGCGTTTGTGGCAGCCGTTGTTCGAGCTACTTGTCCTTCTTTTCAGCGGCTAGCGAATTGTACAGCCGATTAACCTCATTGGCCACAAGATTGTCCAGAATGATGCCGTTGGAGTCAATGAAGGCAGCGCAGGTTTTGGTGCTGGTTTGTTCGCGTTGGGAACGGCCGTCTCTGACGCTGAGTGTGAGAACGTATTTGTCGTCGTACTTCTTCATATCTGAGCTGGCCTCCCAGATGCGCTGCGACTTGGATCCGGCCTCCTTCTGCACGGCCACGACAAAGGTTCCCTTCTCGCGGAATGTGGTATGGAGCGTCAGTACGCCCATGAGTGCGAAATAGGCCAGGACGCTGAAGAGCAGCACGGGCTTCGACTGCGGAAAGGGGTGGGTGAAGTCCCAAGCGTGTGCCATAATGGCAACGCCAACGGCCAAGGCACAGAGAACAAGGCGAGTGTTGACGAGTCCGAATTGCTCCTTTAGCTGGGGGCGATCGCCCAGCAGGCAGGTTTTCACTGCATCATCCAGGGCATGCTTCACCGCCGAGCCATCCCATTTGTTGACCTTGACCAGCTGAAATTGTCAAATAGTCGTGTGGTGTTGTATACATTAGGCACTGTGCCGACTGACGTGTTCAATAGATAGAATCCTAAGTGGAAACCGATTGCCGGTAGCGTCGCTGAGACGGTGGGCGCTGTCTTTTACTAACCTCATCGGCAGCCTGTGTTTTGTCCTCCTTCTTGGTCATGTTAAGTCACTTCCTTTAAGTCAATTCGGTTAAGGCTTCGCTGGCAAGAACGTAATAAAAAAAAACACTTGTTTAGCAATTTGACAACGCGACAGATATTAAAATGTTTAATGCAGCGTGACCGCATTGCCAAAAGTATTTTTTAGGCTATTTTCATATTTAGTATTTTTTCGCTACTGTTAACGATTCTGTGAGTATCCGCTGTTATATAGCACATTTACTTTTTTATCGATAAAACAAAGGCGGTTAGTTTTTTTTTTTTGCAAAGCTTTAAATTTCGTTGTTCGTTGTAAAAAAAATGTGTAAATATATATATTTATAAATAACAGAGTATGGAATTTGTTTTGCTGTTTCACATTGACTTCATTTGCGCCATTAGCTCTTCCAAGCTCGTCTCTGGCACACCGTCACCAGCAGCTGCGTTCGTCACCTGCTCATTGGCCACTTTTTCTGGAGCCTCGTAAGCCAGACGCAGACCAGAGGCAACATTGGTTGTATCTGCAGATTTGGGCGTATGCTGATCAGCCGGCGCATCGTCTGCCACAAGCTCAATGCCCCAGTCGTTGGTGGCATGCAACGGCTCATCTGATACCTCCTCCACCTGTTGCACCTCAGGTTTCGGACGCGCCTGGAACTCCTTTTGCCGCTCTAAACAATGCCGATCGTCGCACTGTGTATTCGGCTTTAGAGTCATCTTAGGGAAGAAGTCGTTCAGCGCATTGTAGCCCAAATAATCGGACACCTCACCAAAATTGAGCAAGTATTTGAGAGCATTCTGCACCAGCAGACCCGCCGTAATGCCCATCGTAGTGGGCAGCGAGGCGGCGCAGACGCCCTCGCGCTTCAAGGTACGCTCGTCAATATTTTCGGCCACCACCAGCGGTGGTGCACATGCAAAACAGGCTGTGTCGCCGGGACGTATAAACTGTATGTGGCCGGAGACCGCGTTTTCCGATACGCCGGACTCAAACCAGTTCAGATTGATTTCGTTGCAGGCGGCATTGATAGCCATTCGTGCCTCAAAGTTATCCACGCAGCTAAGTACCAAATCAACGGGTTGGCCTTGCTCCTTGCCACACTCGGAGATCGTGCTTAGGAACTTGTCAAAGTTGTCTACGGTGGTAATGTTATAGTTGTGCGTTTCGATGCGGACATCTGGATTGATAAAGCTCAGAGTGCGAGCGGCTGCTTCCACTTTGGACAGGCCTGCCTGGTCGGGTGTGAAGAACAAGCGATTCATATTGGCCAGCTCCACTTTGTCGTAGTCGAACAGTATCAGCTTTCCAATGCCACATCTGTTAAATAAAGGCAAAAAATAAATGGTTATAGGGCATTGTTGCCAACCCTCTCCATATCGCATACCGCGTCAACATATCGGCTGTGACACTGCCTACGCCGCCGACGCCCACAATGGCCACCGCCTTGTCGCGTATGCGCTCGTAGTCCTTAACAATGTTCATGCGCTGCAGGGCCATGAGGCGACTGTAAGGATTCGAGTCGACAACTTCGGCGGACATGCGCTCAATCCGTTCTCGGGCATTGCGTGTGGTGGCTTTCTGCTCTTCGAGTTCAGTTTTCAGCTCGGAAATAATCGCTTGCAGTTCGTCAATAGCGGTGGACATCTTGAGAGCAGGATGGACAATAAAACAAATCTAGCAGTAGCCCCAAATTCCAAACAGTCGATGGCTGTCGTCGTGTCAATTTCGCTGTAACAGCTGTGCAGAGTTGCCGGATGGTTAGCAGCCCCAACGATTACTATCGATAAGTCAGCGCGAACATTGGATTTAAGTGACCCACAAAACACGAAATGTGAAGACATGTTTTCGCTTGCTTAGTATTTAATCATAATGTTATGTATTTTTTTCTCATTACCGTTAAGTAAAGTTTCATTCAACACTACAAAATTATCATATTTAAAAATAAAATTCATTTTTGTCCAAGCAATTTCATTTAAACTACTAGAGTGTTAATTTCAGTCGTAGCTTAATTCGCTATCTAATATTGTCTTAGCTTTGCACTATAGTGCTCAAACAGCGGAAGACTGCTGAATTCTTAATTGGTTCTGATTATGTCGCCATTTACTTTTAATTTTTATTAAAGTCTTGCTTTGATCTGAGGCAAAGCAGGCTGGACGAACAAATAATACTCATCTATTATGTAGGTAATGATATTACTTACCTTTGTAATATTTGTATCGTATTTAATATATTTTTTGTAGTTATCAATTTGTTATTTGATATTTCTCTTGCTTTGCTACTTAACCCAACTTAAGCTTAATTGATTAAGTTGTAGCAGTTAATTTGTATCATTCCATTTTATTTCCTTGCAAGCACGGCAATTTTTCGCCCTCTTGTTAAGGGTTTTTCAATTTTATGTAAATTATAAATAAATTCTAGAGACCCTTTTTTGTTTCTCAATGTTTAATGTCCTGATACTTAACATTTCAATAACAGAAAGCACGAAGTGGAGTTGGCTCCGCCCACCGCTAGGATGAAGAGTTGCCCATTTGAATAAAAGAAAGTAAAAGAAGTAACCGCCAAATTCAAAATATTACACCAAATATATTGTCAAAACATTACACATATTATTATTAAATACACAAAAAAAAGGGAAATAATTAATATTTGTTGTTGTTGTTGTTGTTGTCGTCGTTTTTGTTGTTGTAATTGTTGCTTGAGTGTTAAATGTTAAATGCAGCGCTTGAAGATTGCTACGATAAACAAATAGTTATCAAATATCAACACAAATACATACTTTACTCTTTAGTAGGGTTTGTCTGTGTGTTTCCTTCTGTGTGTGTGTTTTGGTTTTTTGTTTTTTGTTTTTTGTTTTTTGTTTATTTTGCTTGCATTATATATGTAGTATTACTGTATAGACCGGGACTATCACTTGCAAAAAAAAAAAATGTATGCATAAGTTTATGATGCTGCCGTGCTGCCGGTCGTGGTCGCCTGTCCCGGCTGTCGGGGCTCTAGACGGACCCTGAATCCCTCCTCGCGCTTCAGTATGATGTCCGCCTGCAGCCTGAAGTCCGACTCGCTTAGGTCCGAGTAGACACGATAGTTGCGCATTATGGTTGACAGCAGAATCTTCAGTTTTAGCATTGCGTATTTGCGACCTGCACATATGGGATTCAATATAGTGACCAGCATCTATCGGAATCGGTTCAGATTGGGGCAATACTTACCCACACAGCTGCGGGGACCAGCAGAGAATGGCACAAAGGCGTAATAGTGTCGATTCGCCTGGCGTTCGGGCAGAAAGTTGTCCGGATCGAAGACATTGGGATTGGCGTAGACCTTGGGATTACGATGCAACAGTATGGTGGCCACTGTGACTGTGGCGCCGCGTGGTATAACATAGGGTCCAGAGTTGAGTCGCAGATCCTCCTGGAGTTCGCGCGCTATCAACGGCACTGGCGGGAACATGCGCAGCGTTTCCATTAGGCAGCGTTCCAGGTATTTCATTTCGAGCGTGTCCTGGAATGTGGCCGGCCGCTGCGAGTCTCCAAAGATGCCATCCAGTTCGGCGATAACGCGATCCTGTATATTCTGGTGTATCCCCATCAGCGATAGAAAGAACGAAGATCCTGCCGCCGTAGTGTCGTGTCCTTCAAACATAATCGTATCCACTTGCTCCTTGATCTCCGTGTCCGTAATAAGTGCTCCATTCTGCGCACTCTCCAGCATCAGATCGAGGAATGCCAAGCGCTTCTTCTCGCCGATATCGTTGTCCTCCACATCCAAGTCGTCCTTCAAGCCCGCCGACTGGCCGTACGAGAGTCCGGCAACGGGAGTTCCTTGCTCCGGCTTGACACTGGTCACTGGTGCAGTCTGCTGCTCCCGTTGCTCGCGCAGCTCCCGCTCCTCCTGCTCGAGAGCGGCCGCCTTCAACTCGCTCTGGGCGAGAGATCCGCGGGTGCCCTTCTCGAAGGCCGCCTTCTTGCTGCGGATGACCTTGGTGGTCAGGCCGTGGATGATGTTCAGCAGACGGCCCTGCTCCTTGTAGTAGCGGGTCAGCGTGAAGATGAACTCGTTGCGCAGAAAGATGCTGCGATGGCGGGCATGGAGTATGTCGCACATTCGCATCACGGCCATTGCGTACTCAAATCCGGACTTGTCTTGCGTCTTCTTCGATACGCCCATCGCGGTCTCTGCAAGTGGAGAAAAGACGGTGACGCGTTGCGAGAAGAAGAGCCCCAGCTCCGATTAGTACTGCAATGGGCATGGCTATGGTGATGGCAATGTGCAGGGCTATGGTTATGGTTGTTGTTATGGTTGTGGTTCTGCTCATGGGGATCGGGTATGCGATTGGAAGTGGAATGCACTCGACTGACCCAAGCGCCAATTGAACTTAACAAACATACAACGGAGGCTGCGCCGGTTGACTAATTGTAGATACAATGAATGCATAAATAGCAATCGTTTTAGATGCAACATATGCATGTGCACATACACACACACACACACCCACACCCACACACCCACTTACACTCACACACACCCACACTATAATAGACCATATTCTATGCTATATTCTATAAGGTTGTCCGCTGTCTGGCGAATCGCATAAATATTTTGCATCTTTCTGATCGACCTGAACTATAATATACTATATTATATTTTAGATTTGTACCAATATGAAATTGCATGACTTAAACACATATTTCAATTTTTTTTTCTGTATTTTTTAAGAAAATTTTCATTTTTATCTAAAAAAATATTTGCTCATAAAATGAAATTGTTTTGCTGTACACATTATTTTGACCGCAAGTGTAAGTGGTTTATTTGCTTAGAATGGTTTTTGAATAGAAAGATACAAAATATGAACTAAATACACAGTATTATTTTTATCATAATCTCATAGATAAGACAATTGAACTAGATAAATATTCTCATTAGAAGAAACCGTTTTTATAATGAAATATTGTTAAGGATAGATAATACTCATTATATAAACTATTCAGCAGTGAAAGCATAATGCATAAAAACTTGTTTATTTGATATCCCATAACGGTTAACATATATTAAATATCAAGTAGCAAGTCTCATATTTGCTTAATATGATAGTCAGCTGTAAGCAATCCATAGACTATAAAAACTGTTATAATAGAGAGAGAGAGAGAGAGAGAGAGAGAGAGAGCGAGACTGAGAGACAGATAGAGAAGTATCGATACTAATCTGAAAGTTATTATGTAACGCTCTTGTTTTTCTTAATGATGAGCATTAAGGAGGTATATAATCATTTTTTGTTTTTAGTTTTATGCCTGTTCACAAGGTGAACTAGTTCCAAAAGCTATCACTAATGAGATATTTCAGAAACCAAAATTCGTGAATCGATAATTCAACAACTAATGAATTATTGCAAAAGCTATCACTAATGAGATCCTTTAAGAATCGATTAACAATCGATAATTCATAAATCGATAAGAGTGAGCGAGCATTGCGTAGTTCGACTAGTTCACCTTGTGAACAAGTTCCAAAAGCTATTATTAATGAGATCCTTTCAGAATAAGGAATCGATAATTAAGGAATCGATAAAAGTTGACTTTCTCCCTGTTTCGCAATGATTTTTTCTGTTAAATTGTGATCGATCATTTCGCAGTCTATTACACTCGACTACAAATCGTGCACCTGAACGGAAGTGAATGTCAATCTGAACAGCTGAGCCGTATTACTGGATATATACAATTGCTCTTCTTGACACGTTAACTGTGTCATTTTGGCCAAGTTACGTATTTGACTGTATTAACAGAGTTTTGATCGATTTGCCATTTCTTCCGGCTAAGGCTGAAAACGTGGTTCGCATTGCGCAAGCGTGGAAATGCAGGTTTTCCACCTGTCATTTTCAGCATTTCACTTGTGGCCCACTGGCCGGAAAAACTTGTTGTACCTGAATACTCCTTGAATATGGCCCGCTGGCCATATGTGTTATGCAATATCGAAAATGACATTTGAATTGTCTGTGTATGTCTATATGTGTGGCTATATGTACATATATGAATGGACACATATGTATGTATATGTATGTATGGATGTATGTAGAGCTCAAAAATGATTTGCACACTTGGACAATTTTCAATCTTAATTGCTAATTGCTCGTTTGCGTCAGACTTGGACCTGAGCTCGGGGCTGGGGTTGGGTCTGGGTCTGGGGCTGGGGGTCGGGGCTGGGGGTCGGGGCCTGGGTCTGGGTCTGGGCCTGGGTCTGGGCTCGGGTCCGGGCAATGTGCTGCTCTCCGTGCTTCCAGTTGCATTCAAATTTTCCTGATTAAATGCTTAATGGGAAAGCGACGTGATTTTAATTGCGCTTGGCTAGCAGTTCGCTTCGCTTTGCTTCGGTTCGCTTTAAGCTGGCAATTTTCAGTACGATGCGCGTTTTTGGCAGCATTTCAATTATGGGCGAAGGTGAGTTCGTCTACGTTATGCAATGGCCTAGAAATCAATCGCCATACTGACACACACACACACACACACACACACACACACACACACACAGGCACGCACACATCTATATGTATGAATGCATACAATGTCATTAACATTTGCCGCTCCAGCCTGGCTAACTGCCAGCTAACTGGACGCTAATCGCTACTGTGCTAGGTTTCACTTTTAGGCCAAAACGTGTTTGGCTTTAAGTGTACGACAGGTATTTCGGATAGCACAGTTAGTGCGGCCTATACTGCCGCTTTATTGCATTATGATCAATCAAAACGTGTTAATGGCATTAGCCTCATGATGTAAGCAATCAACAGTTCCAGAAGCCTTCGACCAGTGAAAGTCGTCTTAGAGACCCAGCTGAAAGTTTGGCTGCGGAAACAAGGTGAAGGCGACTGCATGCCAAAATGTAGGATATATACTACATGGAGAAAACATTTTTATCTTAAATAGGAGAGAAGATTAGTCAATCAGAAAAAAAATATAAATATATATATATATATATATTAGTTCTTTTAATGTACAGATACGGAACTTCGTGGCAAGATATGGAATACATAAGATTTAGGTGAAAACTATTAGGCTAGGCTTTTTTTCTGGTTATTCGTTATATGCGACTTTCTATAAAAATGAAAAAAAAATAGGTTATAACTTTTTAAGTATATATACAGAGATATACTATAGACCTAAGGTGAAGTCGCCAGGCAAGATATAGAATATATACTATATAGTTAAAAACTATCTAGCTAGCTTTTTGGATTGCAGAAAAGCACGTTCCGCTCCTATTTTTCAGTTATACGTGAACAAACTTTTACATATAGTTCTTTTTATATATGTAGAAACAAGCTGAAAGCGACTTCCTGGCTTAATATGTGATAAAGTATATATGTATATAAGATAAGATTAAATATTATTCACTCAGGACTTTGGCTAGGAAAATGGAAAACCTTAAAGATTGCTCCTAGCAATTTGTTGACTTACAACTGGAAAAATAGAAATATATAAAGACAAGATGGAGGAGACTTCCAGGCAAATCCTGCGCTTGGATCAATAAAGGATGTACTTAAAAACTATCAAACAGGAGAAGAATTCATTCATCATTAAAAACTATCAAATAGAAAAAGAGTTCAGACTGCCCCTGATTATTTGTTATATGTGACTTACAAGTAGAAAAATGGATATATTGTTGAAAGAAACCTAGGCTGAGGCAACTTCTCGGCCTTTGACCTTTGGAAAAAATAATTTAGAACATAATTAAAAACTATTCACTAGTTTCCTCAATTTGTATACATATATATCATTGTTTTAGTGTTCACTGCTGAACTCTTTAAAGCATTCAAATAGATCATACTTATTTAATTAAATTATGATTTTTCAAAAACTTTTTATGATCCTACTATACAAATTAATTCGTGGCAGTTTATAAAAAAAGAATTATAATACAACTAAATAATAATAATAAAAACATATAAAAATTCTATATTTTATTTGGAAAAATAAGATTAAGTGGCATGTACTTTTATAGTTGACTGTAACTAAACTTATATAAGCAGAAAAGGGAGAATGAGTAGACTTCTGATTGCTCTATCGGGAATACTAAGTGTAACGCTATAGATTAGTATGGTACGATTTGCATTAAGGTGGAAAAGTTGTTAAAAATTTAGTCAAGTCACATCCGATTTATATTAAAAAAAAACAAAAAAACTATAGAAATCCTCTAGTAGAAATCGGTATATGCCAGTTTATAGCGGCTTCTCATTATTCCAACTATGCAGATTAGTTGTGGTATATACATTACTATATATAAGTATATGTATATGTATATATATATATACATGTGTATAGGTATATTAGTATATATATATGTGATATATGTGATATAATTCGGAACCCGGGTCGTTTCTCGGCTCTGTCCCATTGAATACACAGACAAAAGCGGCAAATGGACAACAAACAAAATTTTGATTTGTGCGAGTATATAGGGAAATAGGTCTGTGCTCAATTGTAGCATATATAGTAATCGCGTCTACATGACAAATATACAGATGTACAGATGTACATATGTACTGTATAAGCATGTGTGTGTGTGTGTGACACGCACACACAACTAATGGAAATAAAAATGAATCGGAATTTGAATCTGAAACTGAATCAAAATCATAGCCTGCCGGACTTTGAGTGCGTAAATGTGGACTGTACCTTTACTTTTTGTTGTCTCTCACTGCATGTGTGTGTGAGTGTCTGTGTGTGTCTGTGTGTGTATGTGTGTGTATGTGTGTGTGTCAGTCACTTACCCAATAGAATCTCCACAGTTGCCTCACTCATGTAATCATGACAATCAAATGTGCGTCCATCCTCCGCACGCAGTTTCCGCACCACATTCCGAGAGTTCTCGTTAAACAATTCAATGAAACTCTTTAAGACATTCAAATGGAATGTGGGTGCGATTAGTTTGCGATGAGCCCGCCATTTTTGACCTGATCGGGGATACAAGAGAGATAACTTCGTCAAAGCAGGCTATAGAAAAATCAACTTAGCTTTGATCCAAGTTGAGTCAAAGTCTATAAATGCGAAAGATTAAATATAAATTTATAAAAAAGTATCGAGAGTTAGCTTTAGGAATAGATCTATTAGAGATACATCTTGGTAAAGTTAAGAGATTGTCATAATACCATATAATAAATCTTTTTTTTTATATATAAAGTACTCGAATACAGACTTAGTATACTTTATATAAAAAGAAAAAAGATCAGGAATAGTAAGTATGATATATAAAATTGATATATAGGAATATAAGACCGTACAAGATTGAAATTGAAATTGAAATGGAAGGAAATGTTTTGGACTAATTGAAAAAAAAGTTAGGTTAATTTACATTTGTATGTATTGATATATACATTATATATATTATATTGAAAATAAAATAGAAAATATCCATAAAAAATCCTTACAATTAAAACAGAAATTTATAATGAATAAAAATTACATATTTATAGGTAAATATAGAAGATATGAATATGTATATATTATATTGGTTGATTGACATGATTAAAGAACGTAAGATATTGTAGGTGTGGAAAACGTGGAACATCCGAGATGAGATATATATCCAAATATTTAGTATTCAATAAGTTTCTCCCACTTTTTTTCTTCATGTTTTTATGCAAATTTTATGCAAATCGTTCATCTCGAATGTTCCCTTTTTCCATTTTTCCATTTTTCCATTTTCATTTTTCCACACCTGTATTTTACGATCTTTATTCATTTTATATACTATATAGATATATAGTATACATATATATTATGTTTATTCATTTGATTGTCAGCAAGAAGTTGAATAATGTGACAAAGATAGCGAGAGCGAAAGAAATGAGGAGGAAAGAGCGCGAGATAGAGAGATTGCTGCATAAGGCTGGCGCGTTAGAAAGAGATGGCGACAGGAGAGGAGATCTCTGCGCCGTTCGGTTCCGTTCCGTTCCGTTTATTTATAGCCGCCATTTGTTCTGCGTTGTTGTGCCAACTGTCAGGCTTACAAATCGTTTTATTAATTTATGATTCCATAAACGCAATTTAAATTGCATTAGCTAGTCGCGAGAAGCAACAAGCCCCTTCCTCTTTGCTTGCTCCACACCCACACACACACACACACACACACACACACACACACACATTCATTTACATATATGTATGTATGTATATGTGCACGTATACACACTCACCTGTGCTGATGAGGAGACCATCGCCCAGCCAGGGCTTGAAGAACTTGTACTCGGATGCCTTGTCGATGTACACGTGGCTGCTCAGGAGCAGCTCGACGTCGCGCGGATCATAGATGAACACCACCAGCTTGGGACCGATCCACATTTTGGCGATGTGCTCGAAGGGTGTGCTCTTGCGAATCACTGTTTTGAAAACAGCTGGAAACAGACAGCAGGATTACAGACAGAGACAGAGAGAGAGAGAGAGAGACAATAGCAAGGAGTGCAGGTAAGGGTGGGTGCAAGGTGGGGCGTGTGTAAAGAGAGAAAGAGAGCAAGAGAGAGAGAGAGAGAAGTGGGAAGGGGGGGAACCTACACGATGCGGGTCCAATCACATCAAACAGGTGACCCACAATGGGGAGGCCTCGCGGTCCCGGCAGCCGTGCAGCCAGCCTGTAGAGATGGGCGCGGGAGAGTCGCCAGTAGATGTACCAGAGCACCAAGGTGGGCAGCAGGAGCAAATAGAAGACGCTGCTGGGTGACCCCAGGGCGGCATCCTTCTTCAGCACCTCCATTGAGGAGGAGCACACACTCGGAACTAGTTAGGCACTAAATGCGAGCGAACGGCAACAAACAAAAATAAAATAATGCAAAATAAAAGAAGTGTTCACGCACACACACGCACGCACGCACTGAGCGCGAAGGCGGATGCCACGGTTAACGGTAAACGGTAAGCGGTAAACGGAGACGGAGACGGAGACTCAACGTTGCGCTCAAAACATTTCTTCTTTTTTTTTTCGCGACTTATTTTTTTTTATTTATTTATTTATTTTTTTTTTTCTTTCGTATTTATTTTATTTATTTTTTTCTCTGTGTTCCGGATGCTGCGGATGCTCGTCGCTGCCTGTCCGCCGTGATACTGAGACAATTGCCTGCAAAGCGTCGAGCGATGCGCTTCGGCGGCACCAACACAAATAACAGTATAATAATAATAATAATAGTAGTACAACAGCAACAATAAAAAAAAAAGTATAATCCAACAACAACAATAAAAATAAGCCAGAGACTAAATCACAGCACACACACACACACACAAGAGCAAAACGACGCGAAATGTATTAAAAAAAATATATAAAAAAAGACAAAAAAAAAATTTTAAAAAAAAAAAGCAAAAAGGAAAACAAATATTATTGAAATGAAATGGAATGGGAAATGGTCGCCCGAAGTTGCACGCTCCACGCTCCGCGCTTCGACTAGTGGCTGGTGACTAGCCGCCGCCGCCAGTGCGCCCGACTTTTATAGCCAACATTGTGGCAAGCGGCAACGAACTGGCGCTGGCCGACGGCCGGACGAACGGACCACCGAACGAATGGACGACCGGACGACTGGACGACTGGACGACCGGACGACTAGGCGACTAGGCGACCGGACCGCTTCACTAACCGACCGACCGATCGACCTACCGACTAGTGCACAGTGTCCCACGACGCGCAAACATGCGATCAATTGAGTGCCATTCATTGTGGTCCGCGGTAAAAGCTTCATTTTTATTTTTAATTAACTTGCAACACACTTAAGCTGGTCGAGGGCCAAACCGAACTACAGTCTGCCGCACAGTGTCCCAACAGTGCACAAACATACAAGGAATTTAAATAAGGAGTCCAAATGGGGTTGCAGTGCAAAAGCTCTGCAACTTGAAAGCTTGATTTAAAGCACAGTAACAGTTTAATTTGACTGTTAAACCAACTGACCGACCGACTGACCGACCGACTGACCGACCCATTGACATTAGGACTGTCGCACAGTGTCTCAAAACGAGCGACATGGCTATGAAACATTAAAAGCTTAGCATCAATTAAATCGACAAAGCTTAAAGCTTGCAAGCTTCAAGTGTGAATGTTGTGCCACTGACCGACCTAAGGGCGGCCGCACAGTGTCCCAACAGTACGCAAACAAGCGACCAACTAAGTATTGCACTTTGCCATGCCAAGCAGTGCAAAAGCTCAACTGCTTGCAGTTTAAAAGCTGCGTTTCTATTATTGAGCAGCCAGCAAGCAACTCAGACAAATTGATCAACGGTCGCACAGTGTCCCAAGAGCGCACAAATTAGCGATTAATTAAGTCGACAATCAACTGAAGCCAATTGAAAACTTTGCTGCTCTCTGACAAGCAGTGCAAAAGCTCACGAAATGCTTTCACCCGAAAGCAGTTGAAAAGTTGTTTTACGCTTATTTGAAGTCTTTTTTGTTTTGTTTATTAGATTGGACATTAATGCATGATTATTTTTAGTATTTGTTACCTATAGCTAACAATTTCTTAAAGTTTAGCAAAAAAAAAAAATATATGTTCCATCACTTTTTGCCCGGATGAGTTTTGCATTCTCATTCCCGCCATGTGCGAGGCGCGGTCAATAAGTTTCATTGCTATAAATCAAGTTGAGGCAATTGTCACGTAATTTGCGACAGTTAATGTAAACATATGGATTTCCATATATATATATATTTATATATATATAGCTTGACAATAGGCGAGTCGATATGGTTACGTCCGTCTTTTCATTTGAATAAAAAAATTAGTTTCGTTTTTTTTTTAAAGCTGTTTAAGTGAAGCTTAGCTTAAATAATAATAATTATATTGAATAAGTCTAAATCAGCCGGATTATTATATAAACTATGCAAATTTCTAACTTTTTGTTACGAAACTCAATAATTATGAATTTAACTATTCTTTAAACAGAGCTGCTGTTGATATAAAACCTATTAATCTTTCTTTAATATTTTAGACATCCACTTGCATCTATTTAAGTTTTTTATTTGCGAAATGTTTTCAGAATTTTGTATTGATGATTGCGCTTGAGAGATTTTCTACATATCTGACGACTCTTCAGCAATAACTAAGCTTTCAAACTATCTAAAGTTTCCTGTAACGTCGGACAATACCGAATGATTGATTATACATATATATTGATATATTTATAGCATTGCACAATCACACATACTTATTGAACGACCCTCGTTTGTGCATGTGACCACAGAGCGTATGAGCAATGCAATTGCCCAAACATTTACAATTAATTATATTTAAATATTTAAAAATTAGCTTATGGAAGTCGTTGGCTGGACAACACTGGACAACGGGGCATCCATTGATTCCCATTAATGTACACATACACACATACACAAACACACACACACATACATACACGCACACATACATACACACACACACACACATACAGATACAAGAACATTGGACTACATACATATTCAGATATTATGTGTAGCCTAACTAACTACAAAGATTTCTATAATATGATATTTGATATTTGGGTTAGGCCTAAAAGTGTGCTGTGAGTATTGATTTTTCTTAGATCGATCATGTGGAAGCCCTCTTTATACGGATGACTCGTAGATGACGATTTGTAGCACCTTTGGTTTGCTATTCTGGGCCTCCTTCACCTCCTTGAGAATGGCATTCGTGATGGCCTCCAGTGCGGCAATATCCGAATTGTGTTCATTCTTCTTGTTGGTGTTCCACTTAGGCATCGACACCTGTACATATAACATTTGTTATTCAAGGATTACCTATTGGCTGAAGCTCTTAACTTACGGTCAGCACTTTTTGCAATGTGGTGTAGTCCAAGCCCGTGCCCGCCGTCTCGCCCAAACGCCGTAAAGTCTCCGCCATTGGACCGGAGAGCTCCTGTAATCCAAGCCATGAATACGCTTGTCGAATGCATGTTAAAAGGGGTCAACACTTACCTGCAGCTTGGCCCAGCTGGTCGCATACTGGCGTCGGACCAGCTCAATGATGGTCGAGGTCAGAGCCAGGCCAATGAGAATGTAGAGCGTACAGAGTAGCATGTAGTTGGGTTTCTCTGTGGAACGTCGAGAACATAATATTGGTAATTGTAATGGATCGGATTTGAGTAGGGTAACTCACTGGGCACCAGATCACCGAATCCTATCGTTGTCATGGTTATGAAACAAAAGTAGAACCCATCGAAGAATGTCCAGTCATCCTCCCAGAGGAGCAACAGCCCGGCTCCAGCCGCCAGATAAACCCCCAGAAATCCAACGGCCAGAATGGCATAGAACCAGGTCTTACCCATAAAGTTAGTAAACTTTGGTTTCCCTGCAATCGATAAACAGAAATATGAAAACTATAACACTCGGAATGTGTTAAATGGGTTCTACTTACTGGGCATATGTTTGCCAAACACCGAAACAGCGCTGGCAAAGAGACGGCCCCAGTCGGCAATGACCGTCAGTGTGAAGGGTATTCCAATAAGTGCGAAGCAAATGCAGAAGACACGACCGCTGATCGTTACTGGAACTATATTGCCATAACCTGCAATTAAATTGGGTTTAAGTAAGCTCTATGAAACTGAATGCGAATTCCCTGTAAATCTGAAATGGGCATTGAGTCTTTGGGGAGAATTCTGTAATATATTTTTATATATTTATTTTGTATATTTTCTATTTTTTCGATACGTTTTTCAATCCAATAGTTCAAAATAAAACCCTATTTTAGATGCTTCTAGTCATCCTCCCAGAGTACACCACAGTAAAGCTTTCTAACTTTTTCAATGTCTTATATTTATTTTTTCTAATTTTTCGATACGTTTTTCAATCCAATAGTTCAAAATAAAACCCTATTTTAGATGCTTCTAGTCGAGTACACCACAGTAAAGCTTTCTAACTTTTTCAATGTCTTATATTTTTTTAAATATTTTTTTCGATACGTTTTTCAATCCAATAGTTAAAAATAATTCTAATTTTTCTATTTTTTTGATACGTTTTTTAATTCAATAGTTAAAAATAATTCTAATTTATCTATTTTTTCGATACGTTTTTCAATCCAATAGTTAAAAATAATTCTAATTTTTCTAGTTTTTCTAATTTTTCGATACGTTTTAACCCAAAAGTTAAAAATAAAACCCTATTTTAGATGCTTCTAGTCGAGTACACCACAGTAAAGCTTTCTAACTTTTTCAATGTCTTATATTTATTATTTATTTTTGTTCGATGAAAAAAGTTAGAAGTAAAACCCTACTTTAAATGCTTTAGCGCTCACCTATTGTGGTTAACACAGTTGATGAGAAGAACACAGCTTGCAGTATGCTCCATCGCTCGTAGGGCTCTGGAAAGTCTTTATCGGCTACGATTAGCAGCCCGCCCTCCGCCGCTTCTTGTACGGCCTGTTAAGAGAAGAAGAGGAAGAATAGTATGTAATTACTGGATGAACAATTTTGTTGGCTAATTGTTTTAATATATATGTATGCTATAACATACATCATGATAAATTCAGTTAGACAAGGACTCGGCCGTACACTCAAGACTTCACAGCATCAAGAGTCTATCTTAGTCTGTAACTGATGACCGTTAACGAGACGTCGAAGAGTTAATCATAGAGTGAAACTAGAGTTCATTCTAGATAGAGTCGAGCCGCCACTTACCGCTTCGTATTTGGCCAGCTCAAAGGATAGCAGTTCATTGAGGTTGTTCACCTCGGTGTTGTTCAATATGGTGCTCATGAACTTTTCCCGCTGGGTCTTCACCACATCCTTCAATTGGGTGAGGCGCGCCACCTCCGCCGGACGTTCCAAGTGGCGAAAAATCTGTGAAAAAATGGACCAAATGGAGACTATTGCAAATTAAAAGGTAACGCTGCATTAGCATTTAATTAAAGTGCCCCATAGAAGGGAGAAGAAGTTCGTCTTGATGGCATCATCATGGAAGAGTACGGGTTTTGATTGATGGCCCCACTGCTAGGTATATGGCTATCTCATCCAGAGTTGTTCTTGTTGCTCTTTTTAATATACCCTACAGCTATTTAAAGAGTGCAATGGATCTGCTAGACTTTGTCGTCTCATAAAACATTATATTGAATAAAACAAACATAAATTTTTAATATAAATGGAAAATTTAAGCAAATTGAAATTGTATAATTTTTTAAATCAAATAATACCGTAGCTTATATAACTTTGAATAACAAATCAACTAAAAATATTCCAAATACAAATTAATGGTTCAAACTCTTCTTAGCTCTATTTAATTAATATAATTATACCCTGTGATAGAATGGATAGACTCAAAAACTATTCAAATATATATGAAAAATATTTAATAGGCTTTGTATCATAAAATTTTACTTATAATGAGTGGACTGTGACAATTTTTAAATGTTAAGGTAAATTTTGATTAACAATTCACAAGCCCGTCTAATTTATGCTCCTATTATAGATTTCTATGCACATGCAGTTTACATTCAAAACATACTACAAAATCTTTTTTATTTCTTATTTATTTACGTAATGAATGTTCTATAGCACCAGGTCCTTGGTCTGAGAGAATATAATATCAAAATCAACAACTCATCTATCGAAGACAGGCAAGTCCCAATTACTTAACTCGATTATATGACTAAGCATGTGAGAAAACTATTTACAGGGTATTTCGCAGCCATGACTAAGGCTTAGTGTGTTGTTTCCGTTGCAAGGGCGCATCATTAAGTGAAGTAAGTGGCATTTGCAATGGGTTCATTAACTCTCAAGTGGAGGGAATGTAATTTGAATAGCAGCTCAGTGAATGAACATCAATGGGAAATAAAATTTAAATAAAATATTTAAATGTAACACAATGTTTAAATTACAGACAAATTAAACACACACACACACACAAATGAAATAAAGCAATTCAATTAAACACTTAACACTTAGAAATTTTCCCCAAAAACATAAAATATGAATTTTTTGATGATCGAACTTAAAGTTCCGAAGATTTTCATTCCAAACAATGAAAAACAAACAATACAAAATAATTTTTTTCCATTTTTTTCACACATCGTAGCAATAAATTTGTTTAATTTTGTTTTTTTTTTTTGCTACGCGCTTCTCCTTAGTTCTTGTTATAAAAATAGTTTCACAAATTGATTTGTGTTTTACATTAAACAAACACAAATATTCAGATATCTGTATATATGCACATATACATACATATGTACATGTGTATATTATGACTGGCATATAGACTTTCGTATGTGGATTACGAATTCGCAGTTAAAATTCATTTGAAATGTGTCAGCGATTTCTCTTATTTGCGCCCAAAGACTTAAATTGAGTATTCCCCAGCTACCCTGCCACGCCCTCTTGCCAGTCAGCCAAATGCATTTTGGCCAGCAGCTGCGTCTTAGCCAAAACACTCGGCAGCAAAATTCTGCAATTCGAATGCCATTAACAATCGAAATGTATCTCACGTGTTCTTTACCGTTACTTATTTCAAATATTAATAGCTCGAATACACTGAACAACAAAGCTTATGAACTACATTTTTATTTTATTAAGCAAACGTTAAATTAATTTCATATCTAACAACTGTGCTCTTCGAAAATGATTAAACAGGGTATAATGTTGCCTACATAGACAACCTTCAATAAAAAAAAAATAAAAATAAAAAATGTATGTAACAGTTTGTTGTGAAATACTTTGTTGTAATGGTAATTGTAATGATTAGTAATCTTTAAAATTTTTTCTTTTTTTAATTTTTTTAAATCCTTGAAATTGTATTACTTTTATTGCATTAAGCGCAATTTAAAAAAATTTAAGGAATGAAGTATTCAAGAAAAACAGTTATAAATATTTTAAATTTCAATTCGCCCGTTGCGCAGTGTAATTAGGGACGTCCTTGCACATGGTTTATGATAATTCGGAATTATTTTGCTTGCAAGGCTACGCAATTGCGTAATTAGCTTCGTTTTACTCAGCCGAATGGCGGCGACAATGTGTCCAACTTTCAAAGTTATATATACAAATATATATATATATATATATACATAGATCTATAAGTCAGTTGGCGGACAAGGACAGTCGTTAAATCAAGTTTAGAGCTAGTGGCCGGGCTTTCAACTTGTGCTCGTGCAATGCGGCGTATGCGCAATATTTATAACAACTTTTATTGTGGTTGTCGAAATGTTTGTTTGAGTGTTTGTTTGAGTGTTATTTGTGTGCCTGCGCATAAATTAAAGTTTTGATGACTGTAACATGATCAAAAGATAAGAGTCATGTATATCCCATTGTTATATATTCTGAGTATCCTGTGAACTTATTCGATTAGCATTTGCACTCTAAAATCTTGGCTTTGAAGTTGGCTCTTAAGTTATGCAAGCGCCAACTGAAATTGGCCTGCAACTCACAGATTGTAGAGATTGTTTCGGACTGTCACACCTGAGCTTTTGAGGTGTCCTTTATGGAAGGACTTAAAGCACTTGTCAGAGCAAAGTGTCAGTCCATTTGCACTAAATAAATCACCGGCCGCACGCAGCGAAACGCTCAACAATTGCCACACAAAGTGCTGAAAGTCTCACCTGGCTGTTTACAGCTACTTAGCGGCTTACTGAGTAGTTGCCAGCCAGCAGGTAGCACAGGTGGCAGTAGGTGGCAGTAGGTGGCAGCCACTGGTTAACTGGGCACATAGTTCGTGTACCTCATGCTTCATATTTTTGTGCTGTTATTCATTTTCATTACAACATTCATTTTGTTCTTTTGCTTCATAAGCGACAACAACAACAGTAGAAAATACAATTATGTCCAGCGCAATTTTTCTTCATTTAAAAAAATTGTGTTAAAAGTAATTGAGGTTTCGACTAACAGCTACCCTGTACACCCTATTCTAACTTTGAAATTGTTTCAACATTTTAAAATATTTATTCCGGATAATACATTTTTAATAACTTCCATATTAACTGTTCGATCTTTATAAAACTTAGGCATATAATAACTGTTACTAATCAAAAACTATCAACTCATTTATCTACAGTATACATATATAAATATGACAGCGACATTTCCTACTACCTGTTACATACATTCTCACAAAAACAAGATACCCTTTTAAGCCATTCTCAATGGGTACAGGGTACACAAAATATTAAAAAAAAAAATGGTGCTCTTTTCTAATAATGATGCGCCACCCATTCAGCTGGTGATTATTCATTTCCGCTCTTCGTTTCGGCAGCGTGCTAAAAGCGCCCATAAGCAGGCAACATCAAATATAATTTCGTCTACATGTGTGGGTGTGTGTTATAGTATATAGATATATATGAGTTCTCCTCCTTGCCGCACGTTTCGTTCGAAGCGCACAATTTAGGAGCCAGTGAATTATGCTTAGAACAATATATATTGATCCAATATATCAGGATCTACTAGCTTGGTAAAAATTGAAATTAAAATGTAGCCAAAGCTCATAAATAATAATAGCTAAACGATACAGGGGGAAATATAATAATGGAATCAGCGAGCTAGTAGTTAACTATACTCGGATAATAAGAATAATAATTAAATAGGTATTTATAATTTGACTATTAATATGAAAATTAGGAGGATTAGAATTGAAGTGGGACCGACTGCGGCTGTGTTGTCCGATCTGTTAAGGAAATTAAGATTGATTAAACTAAAAAATTTGTATGATAGAAAACAAATTTTTTTCTGCAGATGATACACTCGAGAAAAAATTAATATTTAATATATTTCTATATGATATAAACAAGTTTACATGTTCAATCAATAGATTCTATATATGTACCTTCTATATATATAGCTTCTATATACAATATCTATTCATAGTAAGATCTTATGCATAATTTAAAGACATTTGTATCTATAAAAGAAATCAGAGCGTAGGGAATCTTATAGTCGGGCACAGCCAACCAACACACTTTTTCTTATTTTGCTTGTGAAACATAATTTCATAATTCCATAATTGGATAACACTCGTTCCAATAGATTATTAAATCTAATCACAATTTGCTGTGAAAATATATGTATATATTTTTGCTAAGTGTAGAAATATTCTCGTACATTTAACACTAGATCAAACGAAAAATGCGACTCAGCTGAATTCGGTATAAAATTATATAAATTGTTAGTTTTTCTTTTTTTTTTTTTGTTTTGTACTACAAATTAGTTCCGCATTCGGTACTTCGATGGACCTTGGCCCAAAACATGACAAATCGCGACCTTCAATTGCCGAGTGCTAAGCTAACTTTCTGTCTGGTTAGAGATATAGGGTCTGAGTCGGAGTCTTCGTCTAGGTCTTGGTCTTGTTCTGGGTCTGGCTCTGTGTGTGGGTCTAGGCCCCTAGCAATAAAACTATATCGAGTCGCCTGCCAAAACGGAAGCGCGGTGAAAATGTTAAAATTATGAGTTCCGTCCGAAGGGCGCCACGAAATGGATTCTCTTTAATGTTATAGGAAAACATATTTGTTGATGTTGCCTCCATCCAGTCCAGTACTTCTCATCAAGAGGCCTTTGTTTTGTTATATATATTAGACTTTGAAGTTTATTATTCTTTGCTTTGCTTATTTTTCTGCCATTGAATTGCTTTTCATACTCTGTACTTAAGTAAAATTTATGCTAATGTAGGAATTCGTAGATATCTGAAATCTTAAGAGCTGTTGAATTGAAAAGTGGAATATCTATTATTGTTTATCACTATTTTATGTAAGGTTTCTCTTATTTACATAATTACGACAAATATTGGTATTCAACATCAGCTTCAATAAAGACGAAAATGTTGTTGTGGGTATCTTGTACTACAAACAAAGATCACGCATAATTTAGGCATTTTATATTCCTTCTAACCTTCCCAACTTACAGCCTTGTACATAATTTAGCTCTAAATTGAAGTCGTAAAGTGTTATGTCTATATATCTATATCTATATATAGCTAAATCAATATCTTTATCTTTATTTGTCGTGCGGTAAAGGTATGAAAATGTGAAGTACTGGGTATCTTACAGTCGGATACTCTGCACTACTTTCAGTCAGATAATGCTTAGTAGAAAGCTGGATCGTGCTTATATATAAATATATGCCTGTAGCAAAAGGAATAAATTGCCTTCTACAGGGTATATGCTAGTCTATCGCTTTAAAACTTGCTTGTTTAAAGTGTGTCCAATCTATCCATGAGGACACATTCAGATAGAAGTTTTATAATGAGCAGTAAGTGAAAATTGGAAACAATTGTTGTTAATCTACTTTGTTTACAGACAGCACGAATTTTCAATTTCCCATTTCCCATTTTTCGATTTTCAATTTTCCATATTCTATGATGCGCTTTTCTTTTCGTACTGGTCGTGCGCCGGAAAATCAACGGGGCACATTTTTATTATAGGCTACAAATTTTCATGTACTTGAACTTTGTTGTTTTTACATTTGGCTTTGTTGAATTTATGATTTCATAAGCTTATGATTTGATACCAAATTAGATACAAATTTATTATTATTGTTTAAGATGTTGTTGTTGCTATTGTTGCTATTGCTGCTATTGTTGTTGTAGATAAATCGCTGCCAGCTCATTAAATCTAAGTGGTGCTTCGTCTTATTTATTAACAATTAGCGAATCGAACGCTTTGCCACGATTTGCACTGGGAAAAGACCAACTCTGTTGCCTTTTATGCTTGTGTTCAAGCTAGTGGGTATATTCTATTACATATATATATATTTTCAAATTTAAGGACTTTTGCTTATAATGTTATTGAGATAGAGCTCTTCATGCATTGATCCATCGAGTTCCATCAAGAATTTTGATTCTAAAGTGCTCGAAACGGGGAAGTTAATACATATAAATTTATTAACTTTCTCGCCATATTTAAGAATATTTATATATTTTTTTTTTTCAAAATTCATGACATTTCCTTCTCAAGTTTTCGATATAGAGCTATTCATACAGATGGATCTATTTAATTTATTGCAATATTTAACAATATTTAACAATATTTAACAATATTTACTTTATTGAACAATCAAAAAAGTCTGTTATCTAAACATTAGATAATGCTACAATTTCAGCTAATTAATATATATTCATTTATAAATATTTTTAAATTTTACAACTTTTAGGTATCTAGTTTTCGAGATAGAGTTATTCATACAGATGCAGCTATTACAAAGGTCGCCCCGATGAAAAACTGAAACAAAAGTTTGGCTACACACACTCACAAATCATGAATAGACTGCTTACTCATAACTAGTACTACAGGGTATACTTTTTAAGGATATCCCCTTAAGACTTTAAGTTTTATACGGAAGTCTCGACAATTTGTCGCAGTGTTTAAAACGGTAATCGGTAATAAAATGCATATCATCAAAGCAATCTGTAAATATTTTCCGGCTGTGTGACTCCGTCTGCTAGGGGCACAGTTGACCCGTTACCAATCCCATTAAATCAAAAAGGAAGGGTCTTCAGTCAGGCGCATAACCGACTGGCAGATACCCTACACACCCCGTTTTATGTATTCAAATTTATTTCTCCATAAATGGAACAAATAAAAAGGAGGACACGCATTCACACTTGAACTCCTGCCTTGCTGCTTCTCTTATTGCAGCTGTTGCCTTCTTCTTTACGAAACAGACCCATACTATGAAAGTTTAGTGTTATTATTATAACTTCGGTGATTATTGCTTGTTTTTATGCGATTTTTAAAATAGCTTCCAGCTGTGAATAAATTCACAAGTCTTATATTAGAAAACATTGGGACGCTGGAGACGGTATCAATGGGTAATATATCTATTAGCACCAACATTCTCATGTATGCATTCTTCCAGCTCATATGAATAAAAAACACGTCTTAGTATTGTTTGTGATCGATATTATATATGAGATATTTGGAAACAATGACAAAGTTAAACATAGCGGGACGCTTTCTGAAATAATAATTTTATATCTTTGGATTTTAGATTTTTCTAGATCTCGATACTAAAGACTTTATACACAGGAATAAAAAACTGCTCCGTTGTTTAGATGAAAAATATATGTGATCCAAAGTCTCAATTCCTAATTCATGTTACATGTACTTCGTTAGTAAACCAAAAAATGTACGCAAGTACCGCTCACGCTGTGTGCAGGGTATTACAAAAACGAGTAAATTCTCATTTTTATGGCAGCACATTTTGTACTTTTGCACTTGACATATATTTCAGGCATAACTGTTATTGGGCTATGGATGATGGCCAAGACCACTGCGCAGAGAAGAAAAAGAAGAAGAAGAAGAGGAATACATAAGAAGAAGGAAGCTGCCACACATTCGAGCTTGAACGGAAATTCAGCTCGAAATGGTAACGAAGTGCGCTTAACCTGTGGCTAATTAACAGATCTCAAACGCTGTTGCTGCTGTTGTTGGTCTTCTTCTTCTTTAGCGAGTGGCGCCTCCATCAGCTACACTTCTAAGTGCCATTGCATGTATATGTTATGCAAATGCCTCGCATGACCCAAAAAATATATATATATATAAATAATAATAATACCCCAACGTAATGTCAAGCAGCAATGACCCAAGCAATTATTCGCGGAGTACCGACTCTTAAATACCCCTTACAATTTTATATATAGTATATAGGTTTAATTTTTTAATTTTATGTTTCAGATATCCTCTAAATTTTAGAATATATGAAATTTACTTCTCATAAAAGACTAAAAATTGCCTATCAAAAAGTAAACTATATTATGAAGAAGTATTATTTATACATAATTAAAAATACACTAGATAAAAAACAAATAATTTGTATTTTTTCTTCTTAAGTATATATAGTGAAGATTCTATAATACCCTTTTACCTTTATCTTATAGTGCAGCTTCAGATAGTAATATGTATATGGATAATACATTCAATAGTTGCCATAAACCACATTATAATGACAAGTATACCCTACACTAAGGCAGGTTTGCGACTTAAATAGGTAACAACCCCACCTTTTCCATTGGTAATGCTCATCCTAATTAAATAAGGTTTTCTATATGTGTGCACAGATGTACAGGGGTGACCGCATTAGCATACCCCACTTTAGAACAGGGTATGCAAATGGCCAATTCGCACAGAGGAAAGTGTCCAAAGTAAAGGACAGGCAGCTGTCAAAGATTGACATTTGCCCATGATGAGCAGCAGATAATGAACAGCATCCAATAATAACCAGCTGGACAAACAGAGACAGCTCCGCTTAATACCCTGTACTTTGGAGATTTGCCTTATGTGGAATATGTCAGCCAAAAGTGAATTTTATATTTTCTATATCTTATTTAAATATACATTAATTTTTTTGTGAGTGAAGAGAGGAATATAAATAAATTTTTTGTCTTTGTTTTGTTTGAAAAGAAAATATTTATATTGAATACTTTTAATTTTAAAAAAATTTTGAATTTACAAAACAAAAACGAAAATAAAATTAAATTAAAATTTTACCAATTATGTTAAAAAATTTACATTTGTCTGTAATGCATTTATAAAAATACAAATGCAGAGAGTTATATATATATTTATCTAACCTACTTTTAATGGTATATTAAAATTTTTAGACTACACCTAAATCTTGCACTTGCCTATCTTGAAATGAACTTCAGGAAGTGAACCTCAGTTATATGCCTAGTTATAGCATATATAGCTAGCAGATAATACTCGCATAAAAGCACGTTTTTATGGGTATATGCTAGCAGCCTGCCCAACTTCAGCCTCTTCCCTTAGCTGGCATGTGTTCTTGATTTCCCTATAGACAAAGGTCTTCCGCGTCAAGGGAGCTCTTCATGTGGCCTTTGTTGTTGCTGTTGTTGTGTATGTTGTTTGTTGCTGTTGTTTGTTGGTTGCGGTTTGTTGTTGTTGTTGTTGTTATATGAAAGCCAGAACTGAGCTCAATTAAGATTCGTCTTCAATATGGCAAGCAACAAAATGTTGAAATTCGAGCAAATCCTGTCCGGCTTAAGCTCTATTCCTTTCACTCATTCGCTGTCTCTGTCTCCCTCTCTCTCTCTCTCTCTCTCTCTTCTCTCTCTACACTCACCCACGTTTTGTGGCGTGTCCTGCGCACGTGACAGCAGCGCTTTGGCCCTGTCACGAAAACGTTAACTAAAATCAACTGCCATTTGCATACAAGAACAAATAAGTTACCACTAATCGAGGTCAGGCGCATAAACACAACCAATAAGATTTTTCTCCAACGACTTTTTGGCTAGTACATAGGGTATACGGATTAGGAAAAGTCTATTTTCTCTTTGAGATATTCTACATATTTTTCGAAATAGTTTTATTTTAGAATATTTTAGAATATTTTTAATTATAAAAAAATTAAATTCTTCTTAGAAAAGAAAGTTGTTTTTATTTTCAGATCTCGAAACGAAATTTTTGTTTTTAAAATTTCGTTGAGATCTGAAAAAAAAAAACAACTTTTTTTATAAGTAAATTTAATTTTTTTGTTGTATCAAACATTTCTATGGGTATCGTTCAACGAAAATATATTTAATTTTACATAACACCTTTACATATATATATCTGTTATATAATCTATAACAAGTAAAAACGGAAAAGAACTATATGCATGAATGATTTTTGATTACTATGAAAACTTTTCATACATATCTATGTGTCTATAATCTATCTATTGAGCTGTTATATCAAATCGTTATATAGGAAACTCAAATTGGAATTTGATTTCGACATGAAAAACATTCTTTATGTATCTACCAAACATTTTCATTATATCGAATAGTTCTATTGTAAAGATTCACTTAAAGAATTTTTGTATCCATAAAGTAAAGATGATTAACTGATAATATTAGATAACTAAGTGTGTCAGACAATACAAGCAATTGATCTATTTGTAGAGCATTTAAAAATCGGTTTGCTTAACCAACTTTGATTTATTTAGTTTTGAGCTGCTTTGCGTTTTTTTCATAAAAGCAAAGCCAAACATGGCATGTGGCATGGCATGTAGCATGTGGCATGTAGCAATGGAGCAATGAGGCATGGGGCATGCGTAACGTCCGTCAGAGATTGGAAGGCTGCCAAAGGGGATTTCCGCTTTGGTTGGCGTGCCATAGATATGGCCAAAAAAGAAATCCGAGTCGACGCAATATACACATTTGATTGTAAGGTGTTTCTGATACACCTTTTTAAATGACACCGCTCGCATCAAATTAACAAAACTGCCAGCAAAATGTTCCACACACAAATAACTAAATTAGAGATTGTAAAAACATAAACAAAATATTTTCAAAACACCAGCAACAATAACAGCAACAACAACAAAATCAGACAAGCAACAAATTTGGCTTTAATTATGTGCGCGTGTTTTACATCTCTTTAGCAGCTCTCAAATTTTGGGAACACTCGTGCTGGGGAAGGGGCGGAGAGGGTGTGAGGGTCAGCTCCAAGATAGACACACTGATTGACATTGTGTTGTGAACAGCTGCCGGATGGGTTTGGCATAACTCATTTGGCCAAGGTGATCACCATCGCTCGCACAGCTATTGGAGCCACTTGCTCAGCATATTTGGCTAATAGACGTTCGGGCCATATAAGCAAGTCCATAGCGCCGATCCCCAAATCAATATCAATACTAATAAATACCCTCTCTTACTATTCAGCATACTTAAACTTTGTTTGTTGAACAGTTTTGGCACTCAACTTTTTTACATGTTTGTTATCTCTATAAAATTGATTTGATTGATGGGCATTATTTTCTTAGTTGAGGCTGTGCTGGACTAGGAGATACCCTACTTTCCCTATGTCGAAAGGAGAATGTGTATATCAGAATATCTTTAATTTCTAACAGAGTTACAAAATGGCATAAATAATCAACATAAAATTAAGTTACGATCATTTTATGATATTTGATGGGTTATTTTAAAAATATCCTGAAATATACATACACATAAATATATAAATATAAAATATGCATACTATATATATACATATACCTACCTATATACATATATCTAAATATAACAGTATTTGTTTTAGTTCACAGATTAAACATTATATAAACGAAATATATAAATATTTTTTTATTTAAGTTTCTGCTAAGGGAGATACTTTTCGGCATAATTACAAATCTATTGCTTGAACTGAATGGTGGAAGCTTAAAAGTGCTTTATTTCAAAATTAAAAAAAAAACGTTTTGTAATTCATTTTTTTAAATGTTTCCTAATCAATTAGTTGCAATTGCAACAGAAATTGTAAAACAATCTTAAGGTTGGAAAGACACCTATTTTACCTTGTTACACTGTTAGTAATATATATAATGTACATATGTCTTTTAAAAATTTTGTCTGATCAGATACAAAATATTTTTATTTATTTTATAAAAAATTATCTTATATATCGTGGAATTAACTGCGTTTTTGATCATGCACATTTTATTTTGTTTCAGTTATATAAACATATTTAGGATATTTGTACATATATATTTGAACATATATATGTACATATATCGCTGCGCAATTTTATCATGTTTGACATTGTTTTTCTATTCAAATTCAATCAGCGATTTTCATGCAGCATGTTGCGACGCAAGTCTACAAGTTCAAGGAAAATGCATGCTTGTGTGTGTGCGCATTAGTGTGTGTAAACACTTTTGTGTTATTTACCGCTTGTCTCAAGAATGTTAAAGTCGGGCATTGAAGCTACTGAACGTCAGTGCCAGAAGCCACGTTGCGTATTAAATATTTGCATTAAACTCACACACACTCAGACACACATACATTGGTCGTACCATCAATCAACGGTATTTTGACATGCAAAATTCTGCACGCAATTCCACGGCAGAGAAGGATTTAAAAGAGACACCAGCTGTCACTGCGAGGTCAAATTGATTGCCGAGTTCTTTGCGTGTCAGAAGCAAACATGTTCAAAATCGACTAACTGTAATTAAACGGAATTCTATATACTCTATACTTAGTATATAATACTATATACTAATATAGTTTATTTTCTATCAATATAATTTCAGTTATCTCTGATGATCAGTCAGATGAGTTATCTGTAGATAGATAGCTATAGCATTAAATTTTCATCCGATTTCGACATATGTTCATCTCATATATCAAAATAGGAACTTTAAAACTGTGTGAATAGAGAACCTGAGATAAGCAATGAATATATCGATATGATACTATGTATATCTATACATATAATATTTAATGGACCTTCTGAGGAATTAAACAAGATTGGCCACTGCAAACAATCAAAAAAAGCGAGGGCAAGCGAATTGCCTGGCATGTGGTTAAACTGCTGCCCTGTTCTTTTTAATTTCCTTTATTTGTTCACTTTTATCCTTTGCAAGTCAAGACATCCCCATTTCCGTATCCCCGCCCCACCCCCAACTCCTAACAGCTTTTGCACTGCACGCAAGCTGTTTTTTTTCCGTCGACGGTTTTTGGAGCAACAATACAAAAATGTTTCAGGTTATTTTGGCTTCGCATTAACCTCTTCCTCTTTTTTGACTTCACTTTCGTAATTGCAGCGAATTTTGGGGTATTTACTTTACAACGGCTTAATTGGGGCTAAAGAAGTGCATCATTCAACTTTCTTTACTTTCGCAAAGTCAATCAGGTGGATTCATGAAAAGCGAGGTAAATGGGTCAATTAAGACTTGGTCTATTTCCTTAATTACAGACATTGACTTTATACAACTTCAATGTGAACCCTGAGTAATCAGCAATCCACTAATTTTACAATTTCTGAAAACAAAATTAATAGATCACAAATTTTGTAGTATGTAGATTCACTTGATAAAGAAGTGTCTGTAGTATTAGAACTATCTGATACAACGTTAGCATTTATAGTATCTACAATGCAGATATCTTTTTGCAACGATTGGAACCCATTTTTCGATCTACTTGTCACATTTTCAAAACTTTAAATGTAACGTTAATAATACGTTAATCCAAACATCTTTCGTATAAAATTGGCAATTGGAATAGTTAGAGTCTGAACAGCAGTTTGGAATTCAAAATTATAATTAGCTTGAGCAAATGTAAACTCAATAGAACCTAATTCGATATGATCTAAAACCTAAATTTATAAACCGTTATCCAAGTTAAGACGCGGTTCAAATCTATCTTCTTTTTTTAGCTGTTATAAAGTGTGAATAAAACCAGAAAATAAAATTTAATTTAAAATATGAAACATTCAGTTATGAGTAAATAAAAATCATAAAGAATATTACTATGATTCTAATAAAACTTACGATAAGAAATTTTGAAAGAATGTAGTGTATGTGTGAATCAGCAGATTTAAATATATGATATAGTAGATTATGATATATATGAACTAAAGTGAGGGCTGAGCTGAACTCCTTTAAAGATAGATATGTAGCTACTTTGCCACGCCCACTGTAGGCTGATTAGCTGCTACATAGAAAGTATTATTATTTTAACTATAACAGAGTATCATGCTGGCGGCTACATTCTTAATTTTTTTTATTGCCTTATTCAAACATTTTTTATACGCCTGTTCCGTGAATGACAGGTTTAATGTGTATTATTTGTTCTTGAATACAAAATTGCATTTAAATAATTGTCACAAATTACCAATTCAAATTTCAATTTTGTATGTTTATTGTTGTTTCTTTAGTTTGTTTGTTGGTTCGTTCGTTCGTTTATTCGTTTGTTTGTTTGTTTGTTTGTTTGTTTGTTTGTTTGTCGAATGTCTGTTTGTTGCCTTCCTGCGGCTAAGTGCCAACAATTGCGCGAACCGCAGCAGCAATAATAAAGCAACAGCAACATATATACTTGCAACATTAATAATGCTAACAATACAACAACAACAACGACATCATCAACTTCCTGCTTCTGTATATTTTTAAAATTTCAATCAAATCATGTTTTTTCATACACGTTTGTGTATATGTATGTGTGTGTGTGTACCAATAATAATGCATAAATAAATAAAATCATTAATAAATAACTCTAAATAATAAAATTTGAGCACATTTCATAGTTTGGTATTTTATAATAAGTGCAAATTCTTCAATGCAGTTTTATTAGATAGTTTATTTTTTTGATCCAGCCAACAGCAACAACAGCAACAACAACAACAACAAACACAAAACAATAATAACAATGGATACCTGTAGAAAGTTTACAGAATTATTTTTCGCCTTTTTTGCTTTTCCAATTTGATAAAAAAAATAAAAAACCAAAAGTGAAAAATGAAAATGAAAATCAAGTTGAAAATTCAAATGGAACAAAGCAAAAACATCTGCAGAATTCTTCAAATTTATTTGCTCGCTAACAAAAAAAGTACAACAACTGCAACAACAACAACATTAATAATAATAGCTACCTATATACGGAAAATATGTAATCATTTTGCATATTTTACTTTTTTGTTGTATTCTGACGCCAACAAAAATTACTCATAGAAGTACAACGCCGACTGCGACGACGGCGACGGCGACGGCGACGGCGGCCGGCGGCGCGGCGACAGCGACAGCTGAAACATTGCGGCCAACACCAAAGTGCGGCGGCCACACAACAATTGAGCAATGAGTGCGAAAGCTCCCAGACGGGTATGCACGGCGACTAGGGGCATGCATGAGCACGGCAGCGGCAGAAGGTTAGATCAGATAGAGAGAGAGAGAGGGACAGAGAGAGACAGAGAGAAGACAGAGAGAGACAGAAACAAT
>JBAMCK010001035.1:0-12086 GCA_037075185.1 Drosophila pseudotalamancana | reverse complement strand
CAAGACCTTTGACAAACTTGCTTAAAGGAGAAAATGGATCCATAAGCAAACATATGTCAAAGAAGACTCCAATTGAATTTGATGATTCACAAAGGGATGACATTCGAAAGGCTGAGAAACGTTTTGGCTTCTGAGGATGTAATTCTTAAGTATCCAGATTTCAAGAAGCCATTCGACTTAACAACGGATGCTTCTGCAAACGGTATCGGTGCTGTTCTGTCACAAGAAAACAGGCCCATCACCATGATCTCTAGGACACTCAAAAAAAGTGAATCACACTATGCCATCAACGAAAGAGATTTGTTAGCCATAGTGTGGGCCCTTGGAAAATTACAACAATACTTATACTGTACTAGGAACATAAACATTTATACAGACCACCAACCTCTGACAAGATGGAAAGCGTATATCGATGAGCATAACGCAAAGATCCATTACAAACCGGGTAAAGAAAACCACGTAGCAGATGCTCTTTCACGCCAAAATGTGAATGCGCTGCAAAGTGAAGTAGTATCCGACGCGGCAACAAACCACAGCGAGTTATCTGTAAGTTATACAATAGAAGCTACGGAAAACCACGTGAATGTTTTCAGAAAACAAATTGTTCTGAAGGAAGCCCAATTTGCTCTGAAACGAAATTTTATTTTATTTGGTCAGAAAACACGCCATACAATACATTTTACGGGAGAAAGCAATGTTTTGAAAAAGGTAAAGACGGTAGTAAATCCCAATGTAGTCAACGCATTACATTGTGACCTTCCAACATTGGCAATTATTCAGCACGAATTAGTGCAAAGTTTTCCATCGACAAAGTTTCGTTACTGCAAAAAAATGGTAATTGACATTTTTGATAAAGCAGAACAGAGAGAAATCTCATTAACTGAACACAACCGTGCGCACAGAGCAGCACAAGAAAACTGCAAGCAAATTTTGGAAGAGAACTACTTTCCAAAAATGAATAGAATTTTAACGGAAATTGTGGCAAATTGCAAAATTTGTACTCGTGCCAAATATGACAGGCACCCGAAGAAACAGTTCCTCGGTGAGACACCAGTTCATTATTCTCTGGCGAAAGGTTACACATGGACATTTTTTCAACCGACAAGAAACAATTCTTTACGTGTGTTGATAAATTCTCGAAATTCGCAATTGTGCAACCAATAGTTTCTCGTACTATCGCAGATGTGAAAAGACCAATCATACAAGCTGTGAATTTTGTTCCAAAAACTAAAACTATTTACTGCGAGAATGAAGCGGCATTTAATTCAGAAACCATTACATCGTTGTTAAAAAACGACTATGGAATCGATGTCGTAAATGCACCGCCGTTACCCAGTACCTCCAACGGTCAGGTAGAACGTTTTCATAGTACATTGGCAGAAATTGCCAGGTGCCTTAAATTGGAAAAAAAATCGACAGCACAGTTGACCTAATTTTACAGGCGAAATTAGGAAGAGTAAATCACTTCGACACAGACAAAAGGCAGAGTATTCGATTTAGGGGAAAAGGTCTTTATGAAAGCCAACAAGAGACTAGGGATCAAGCTGTCACCCCTGTGTACGGAGGAAGTTATTCAAGCAGACCTAGGAACGTCTATTCTTATTAGAGGGAGGGTAGTCCACAAGGACAACCTGATATAATAGGAGTTTAAGTTAAGAAATACAGCAGATTTAATTTCATCCCTTCATTGCAGGCTTATTTGTTCACTTCCACTCTTACTGACGCTAGTGAACGCTCGGACCACCGACTATTCACACGCTGATTACATCCCCATAATAGATGGAAGTGTACTGATATGGGAACAACGTTACAATGTCAGGCACTCGAGCAACTTAACCGAATTCATGAAAATAGCACATCTCTCCCTCAACTTTATGTTACATTAATCATATTAAAGTCTTTTGTCCGTTTTAAAAATTCACCATAGAATTGCCAGAAGTATAGACTTTTTAGGTACAGCACTCAAGGTTGTGGCAGGTACACCAGATGTCACAGATTTAGAAAGAATCAGAACAACTGAGTCAGAGTTAGTCGACTCAAACAATAGACAAGTAGTAATAAATTCTAAAGCTCAGAAACAGATAAACCAGTTAACCGAAACTGTTAATCAGATAATAAAAAGAAAAAAATGATTTAGTTGACACTCCACACTTTTATAAGGCATTACTAGCCAGAAACAGGATGTTAATAACAGAAATTCAAAACCATACGCTCACAATTACACTTGCTAAGGCCAACATTATAAATCCAACAATATTCGATCATAATGATTTAAAGTCTGTACTTATTGAACATCCCACAGAAGTCCCCGTAATAACTTTAATGGAAGCATCTAATATTAAAGTCCTTCAATCCGAAAACATTATCCATATAATAATAGAGTATCCTAGAATTAAATTCATTTGTAAAAAGGTTAGCATATTCCACAAACAAACTGTGTTGCAACTGTAAGATGACACCGTAGCTGAATGTAACAATGAAGTTTTGGCAGTAACAAGCTGCGCCGTAACAACCCACGCTTCGATCTGCAAACTGGTTTCCCATCACACTTGCGCGCGTGAACTACACGCTGGAGGCAGCCCAGACAACAAGTAACACTTAACATATAAGTTATAGGGTAACGTTTAACATGTAAGAGCGTGAAACGTAGCATGGGGAGAGACTACGTACACGCATAAGCATAAGAGATCAGCGTTAGAATAGTTCTCAGCATGTGAGCTATGCTGACGCGCCGAACTACGGTTCAGTGACCTGCGCTGACAGACTAGCACAACGGTTCATATACCGAAAGTCTGTGTAGCGGGGAATCCGCCGAGTCGGCATGCCGACTGGTGGCGTGATGCTAGCACTCGCGTCTTAGGGTAAGGTCTCGGCTTGCTGTAATAGTTTAGTTCAGTTCTAATTAGAATAAAGGAGGGTCAACACGTCTTCAAAAATTATTACTCCGGCACACACTGCCGTTACTGAAATCATTTGCTGATTAATATATTACTGAGCCACCATCTGCATATTAATTTGATCTACATTGCACTCCGAACGACGGCTTCCCCTAACGCGGACCCTGAACGGACGGAATACAATAATTTACACACGTGAAGCACACTTAGGTTAAGGACGATAAAAAAAAAAATTTTTTGTTAACTTCAAAACACGTACATGTAATATAGTTTGTCTCCTATTTATAATGTTTTCGAATTTAGAATGATGACACAGTTTTATGATTTCATTTTTTGATAAATTATTTATTCTTGGATTAATTTATTATTTTGAATTTGAAACACAACTAGCCACATGCACACAGGAAGGAAGAGATCAAGAAATTATACAATGTGCCCGTATTTTAATTATAGGGATTTCTGTAATGTAAGTTTTTTTTGCACATTACCTTTTAGTGTTGAGAGGGAGTTATGTTTTGTCCAACATGTGTTAATTTAATTTTGCAAAAATTTTTTTCTTAGATCTTTTGAATTTTACTCATTATATCTTCGAAAGTTTTTATGCCATTGCCTCCCCATTTTATTAATATACATTTTAGGATGGATGGATGTATTTAGGAAGGCTATCTTTGGTAAAATCTGGTGTTGTAATTAAATGTCTATGATATGTCGGAAATGGTATATGAAATTTGTAAGGGGACTCGTTTTCCGTTTATAAAAAGTTAATTTTGAAAGGCGTTTATTGTGACTTCAATGCTTGCGATTAGGTTATGAATTGAGCTCTCTTTACTGTGTTGAGTGGAGGCTACTCAGCTAATGTTGTTGCGAGGAAATTTTATAAATTAACTCATAGTTGAATACTTCTGGATAGGTTTTCCATATTTTATACCTAGCATTTCCATTCCAGCTTCCTAACTAAATGTGTTTGGTGTTTGGTGGTCAATATCTTTTTCCTATGTAGCGTAATTCTTTTCTACTTTCTAAGACGTTGTTGAAAGGAAAGTGATGGGATGATTGTTTTGTGTCAGGACAGCTGCAGTGGCAAAGTTAGATGCGTATGTAGTAAATTGAATTTTTTTTTTCCAAAATCGAGGTATTGAGAATTACTTCGTTTGATATTAAGTCATTTTTTATTTAGCGGAATACCTCTTCTGCTTCTGAATTGAGAACTATTACTTATTTAGCCGTTTGGGTTTTGGACACTCGTCCGTCTTCCCTTCTTAAAAGAGAGCTCAGTGGTTAAATTATTTTAGGGTAGCTGGTAATTATTTTTACCAAGTATAACTCTGTAAGTTTCTGTTAGAGATGAGTGGAATCTTTCGTTCGAATGGTATCGGAACTCGTCCCCTCTTAAAAGAGAGCTCAGTGGTTTCGATAACTTAAATGAAACTCCCATAGTAACTGGAGAGTACAAAAAAGACCTCAGTTCTTTAAGTGTTATTCGTTGAGGGTAGTTGGAAATATTTTTTTAAATTATTTTAGGATAGCTGGCAATTATTTTTACCAAAAATAGCTCTGTAAGTTTCTGTTAGAGATGAGTGGAATCTTTCCACCATGAAATTATTTGATGATTGTTGAAATTAAGTCACATGTATTATATTGTTTACAAATATCAATAACAATATTAAAGTTCTGATACTGGGTCACACATTATTTTTTATGTGATTTAAAAACATTTCAACAATCTTTATCAGGGCTTACGGGTTTCTGAAATGGGACTCTTTGGGGTTGCTTATCAACTTCAATGTTTGGCAACTGTCACAATTATTGATTGTTAGTGAAACCATCTGTTTCCGTGGGTGATAGATTGATTGCTTCAAATTAATCCGCGTTTTGTTATTGCTTCTATTATTGTTTTTGAGATTATACTCGTCGGTCGTTGTGACTTCTCTTAAGTATTTTGAGTTGATAAAAAAATTTGTAAATTGAGTGAGTGAGTTTTAGTATTCTTTCGCTTGTGCTCGCTTTTTCAACTTCTTCTCCCAAAACTCAAGTGACTGTGTGTACTCACACACATTCTTGCTCACATGTATTGCACTTATTATTCATGTCTCGCAATAACTTACTGTCGGGCCCAGACTGCGCCAGACAGAAACGTCTGTCAGGTTAGGATAACGGTATCAGGAGAGAAACGAATGGAACTCAGACAACGGCAGTCGTATAGAAGCACGCAACATTTGTTATTCGTTTTTCTTTAGGCTCTTATTTTTAAAATAAAGTGATGCCACGATAGCTCTAATTCTTAAAATCGTATGTCGTTACGTTTCTGCCAAAGAATACGTCCAATGGTGTTTTGTAAGTCGTGGTATGAATAGCGTAGTTATAGTCGTCTACATATTTGTTGAGTAACTCTTCAAATGTTCTAAGTTTTAAATATATTAAGTTTTTTTTTGTTGCATCTCATGATTTCTGATAATGTGGAATATATATATAATTATATATTTTACGACCGATCCGTAATAAAAAAAAACTCTTTATTTAAATTGGTCGGAGTATAAATCTTTTATTCACTGAGATAACGTTCTTCGGCTTCAGGATCAAAACTTAAACTGAGGGTTTGAGTACATTTGTGTTCTTATTTATATCAGAATATTTCTATATGTTAGTACTGTGGTCCCGAATTGCGTTCTTAGGTTTTTAAGTGTTAAGTCGCGCTCTTTGGGCTTAAGTGGCTAGTTTGATTTGTTTATAGTTGAGTCGCGCTCTTTGGTTCTTTGAGCTTAAGTGGTTAGTATGTTTTGTTTATTGGATGTGACAAAGATTAGGGTTTTGACATTGTTTACATTAAACGATATTGTTTATATCATATTTCAGTGGTGTAAAAGATGTGGGTGTGTTTATGGATATATAACTTCCCCATCCTTTAGAGATTTGCCTGTCCTCAGGCATGTGTAGGGTACAGTTTGGGTGTATGGTATAATTGTGAATCATCGTTGGTGTTTTTGTATTTTACAATTAATCTTTTTGGTAGTGTTTTAAACTTATAAATTAGATACAAAATTAGACTTAAAATAGTCAATATAAATGTAATTAGAGTAATAGTGTGTAATACATTGTTTCGTTTTACATGTTTATATATTATTTCTTTTGTCTGTATATAAGAAATGGGTTCTAATCTGGTAATATTGTTTGTTACATAAATATTTTTAATATAATCTGCATTTGAATTGCTAATGGATATTTCATCTAATTGTAAAGAACAGTTAAATATTTTTATTATGTTATTGCCTTCTATAATCATATCATTTGTTGCACAATTTTGATTTAATTTTCTTTTAGGTAAATTCCATGTTAGTATTATATTTGGTGCTATGTGATTTATTTGATACTCTTTATGAGCTTTTGTATATTTACATGCTGTTGGTTTTTGCTTTAAAATTCCAATAATACAATCATTTTTTTCTATCTTCTTATTTTCTATACTATATAAGGTATTGTTTTCAAAATAATATTTATTGAATATATTTTCTGTTAAAATATTTTGGTTGTCATCTGGGTAAGCAATAATCTCGAAAATTGGGGTTTTTGTTATTTCTTTTGGAATATGAGAAATAATCATGATTTCATTTGAACCTTCATTAATCCAAGTGGAAGTTTTTGTATTCAAAAGTTTCTCGGAATTAATATTTTTTAAGTGGTCATATATTAGAAGTTTGGGATTAAAAATTCCTAATCTAGTTAGTTGCATTCCCATTTCTATGTCTTCTATATATTCTGTGAAGTGTTCAATATTGAATATTAGGAAATCTAGTTTATGTTCTCTTTCTTCTTCAAGAATGAGGGTATTCATGATTTCTATGTCGTGGTTTACTGTTTCTATTATACGATTGATATCATGAGCTTGCATAGAGTTTTCTTGAATAGTATTAATTTTTTCTTCTAATTCTTCTTTATCTTCTTGATCTAAAGTACCGAAAAGATATTTGTACATTGATCCCATTATATTAAATAATCCTCGTTTATGACGATTTATTATTTTGATTCCATTCATTTCTCTATCGAGTTTTTCCAATAGGTATTGTATATGTAGAGTGTTTTGGAATTCTTCTGTTTGTTTTATAAGGTTTTTATATGTTAAGTCTATTTGGGTTAAGTTTACTTTAAGGTAGTGATGTTCGTAATTTATTGGTAAGTTCATAGTTCCTGTCTTAAATATTAGGTAACCGTTTCTTGCTTTAATGGGGTTAATGTCAATATTTTGTCCTTTTACCAAGTAAGTGTTGCATATTAGTAGAATAATGAAGTACAAGGTCGTGTTATAAGTTTTCGTTCGTTGTTGATCTGTAATTAAGTGTTGTATTTACTTTTATTAGTTTTCTTTTTCTTTTTAAATTTTGATTTATAGTGGGTCACTTTTCTGCCTCTATTTGTTTCAATGAAATGTTTTTCATTTATTTGGGTTATTTCGCCCGTTTTCTTAAATGGTGTAGTTGTTTTTGTTTTAACTAAAGGGGCTTTTTTGTAATTTGTGTCTATTTCGAAACTGATTCTGTCCTTGTTAAGGTTTTTGATTTTGTCTGCTTTATTCGCTTGTGTGTCATATAAGGGTGTACCTGCGTAAATGAAAATGTCCGCTGGAGTTCTATTTGTTGTTAAGTGCTTTGTTTTATGGTTGTAAATGTAAAGAATAGTTTCAAATTTAGTTTGTTTGTCTTCTATATTTGATTCAGTATTTATTATTCTTAATTTTTCGTTGATAGTTCTATGAAATCTTTCTATGTCGGATATGCCATTCTTACTTGAAGTTATGCTGATGTCAACGTTTTCGGATTTTAACCAATTTTGGAGGGCTACGCATATGAATGCTGAATCTTTATCTGCTTTGATAGCAAGGGGTTTTCCCATATCATTGAAGATTTTCATGATTGCTCTTTTGGTTTCGAGCCAATCTCGGCTTTGAACTTCTACAAGATTGCCGTATTTTGAATATAAATCTATACAAGATAGGAATTGTTTGTTATCAATAAGATAAAAGTCCATTACATATTTGTCTCTTGGGTTGAATATTTCAGGTGTTGTTTCAAACACAAGTTTAGTGTTTCTATTTTCTGGTTTGCATAAGTTGCAAATTTCACATTCGTTAATTAAGTTTTGGATCAATTTTTGATGATCCGGGAAGTAATATTTTTCTCTAAACCATTTTAGAGTTTTGGTTATACCTGGGTGAAGTATTTTTTTGTGATTTGAAAGAATTATTTCTTTAAATTCTGCGTAAGTTTGGATGTCTATCAATTTGGATAAAGTTCTCAAAGTATTTGTTTTACTTTCAGGACTTATTATTTCTACGTAAGCAGTTTGGAATATTAGAAAATCTGAGGGATTGTGAAAATATAAAGCATTGTTTTTGGAACATAAATACTGTTTAATTATGTCTTTAGCAAATGTGTCGGTCATTTCAGTATATGTTATTTTTATGTTTGTTTTGTGGAAATAGTGCGTAATGTTTGTATTGTCATTGCTACCTTTGATGAGTTCGATTTGTCGGTTATATAAATTAAGAGGTCTTTCTGAAATGGGTATAAAATTTTGATTGTCTTCTTGAGCACTATGTATGGTTGCGCGAGAGCTACTAATTTCTTCTCCTATGTAGTTTTCTTCTATTTTTGTTCTAGAAAGGGCGTCAGCTACATAATTTTCCTTTCCTGGTAGATATTTTATGTTGTAATCAAATTCGTTAAGTTTGATCTTCCACCTTTGCAATTTCATATTGGGCTCTTTTATGTTATGAAGCCATGCTAATGGTTTATGATCACTAAGAATTTGAAATTTTCTACCAAAGAGATAGGGTCTGAAATATTTGGTTGCCCAAACGATTGCTAATAATTCTTTTTCTATGGCTGAATAATTAAGTTCGTGGTCATTTAAAGTTCTGCTAGCAAAACAGATTGGCTTGTGATTTTGAGACAAAACTGCTCCTAAAGCCATATTGCTTGCATCTGTGGTTAAAGAAAATGTTTTATTGAAGTCAGGGTAGGCTAGTATAGGGTCATTGGTAATAAGAATTTTGAGTTTTTCAAAAGCTAATTTGTAGTCTGGTTTGTTTACATCGATTTTTGCACCCTTTTTAAGGTTTACAGTTATTGGTTTTGCAATTTTTGCAAAATTGGGTATGAATTTTCTGTAAAATCCTGTTAGTCCAAGGAATGATTTTATTTCCTTAGGTGTTTTAGGGATTGGGAACTTTATGATTGCGTTGATTTTATTAGGGTTTGGTTTAATGCCTTCGGTCGTAATTATATGACCTAAGAACTCCGTTTCCTTTTTTAAGAACTCGCATTTATCTAATTGGAGTTTTAAATTAGCATTTCTAAGTTTGCTAAATACTCTAGTCAATGATAACAAGTGTTCTTCCAATGAAGTGGAATACACTATAATGTCATCTAAATAGACCAAACAATCTTTATAGATTAAATCTTCTAAAAGATTGTTCATGCAACGTTGAAACGTAGCTGGTGCATTTTTCAGTCCAAATGGCATACGTGTGTATTCGTAATGACCATATTTGGTGGAAAATGCGGTCTTTGGAATTGACTTAGGATCCATCTGTATTTGGTGGAATCCTTTTGCAAGATCTAAGGTTGTGAAGTATTGGCACTTCCCTAGTTTATCAAGGATTTCATCCATGATTGGGATTGGGAACTTGTCATCTATTGTGACTTCGTTCAGATGTCGGTAGTCTATGACTAACCTAAATTTTGCCTTATTAGAAGCATCGCCTTTTTTTGGCACTAACAAAATGGGTGAACAGTAAGGAGAATTCGATTTTTGAATTATTCCCTGTTTTATCATTTCGCTAATTTGTTTATTGACTTCATTGTCATATATTTGCGCATACTTATAAGGTCTTTTATATATTGGGTCTTCATGTTTAGTAAGAATTGTATGTTTTATAGTACTAGTGAAAGTCAAATTGTCACCTTCGTGGTACTGAATGTCTTTAAAACTATACAATATTTTTTTCAATTTTTCTCTTTCTTCATCATTTAGATGATCAAGTCTGAATTGGTTTGTTTCTGTCAAGTCATTGTTTAAAGAGTAATTAAATGGAATATCTTTTGATATAACTGGATCACTGCTTTCGGATTTCTCATTTATTTTTTCTTGAATTTCGTTTTCTTTGAAATAAAAAGTGTGTTTGCCTAGTATAACTGATTCATTTTTGTAATCTATAACGGCATTACATGCTTCTAAATAACTTCTTCCTAGTAAGATATCGTATTTATTCGAAAAATTATGAATGTAGAATTTTTGTTCAATCGGACAAAGTTTACTAGGTGCTAATAGTGTACTATGTGTGAGTTGGATTATACCATTAATGGTATGAACTTTGAGTTTATCTGAAACTGTATTGAAATTAAAATAGTTTTCTTTCATAATGTTGATTGATGATCCTGTATCAATCATACATTTGAAAGGGATACTATTCATAGTGATTAATATGAAGGGGTTTCTTTTATTGTTTCTACTTGATTCTCCGAGGCATGTTGAAGAAAATTTTCAGAGGTATCCATTCTTGAATGACCACTGTTACTTTCTCGATGCCTTTTGGTTGCTTGGTTAGGTATGCTGTACTGGGTGTTTCTATTTTGGGGATAGTTTATTGGGTTTTGACTTCTTTCTTGGTTAAGTTTAGTTTGGAATTCTTTAAATAATTTGAAGTCATTTTCTACATTTGGTTTGTATTGATAGTTATTTGGGACTTGGGTTCTTTGAAAAGAAGAACCTCCACTTTTCGGATTATTGAAATTCTTATTTCTGGAATTTTGATTTCGATTTTGGTTTGGATTCTTTGTCTCATTTATGGTATTTTCATAGAGTCCCTCTCTTTGAGCTACTTGCTTGAGGTTACTGACAGTGGAAATATCATAACGAGCTAAAGTCATAAATAGTCTATCGGGTAATTTTTTCATTATTACATCTTTAATAGTATTGTTTAAGGCGTTCATGTACAAAGTAGTGTTAGTGGAATTATTTTCCAAGCTTAATTTATTTGTTATTATATATGACTTATTTTCTAAGTCTTCTACGAACTTACGTAGATTTCCTGTATAATAAGTATTATACAAGCGCCGCAGTAATTCTTCATACGGTGTTTGATTCTTCAGTTCGTCTATAAGTGCCTTCCTGAGCTCTATCCAGTTATTGGATTGTGATAGCTGCGAAATTCGTTGAGCCTCTCCAGTGAGCTGCATCTCAATTGCTCCAAATAAGATGTTATGCTGGCGTACATCCCTCGTTGGATATAGTTGTAATATGAAGTCAATCCTTCTAATGAACGAGCTTAGATGTTCACTGGCACCATCAAATGTTGGCACTTGTCGGATGGATGACAGTGCTTGGTTAAGGTGGAGTTCACTGAGTTCCAGGGTCATTTTGAGCACAATTGATGTTTTAAAAGTTTGATGTGATAGTTATAGATTCGCAAGGATCGGAGATGCGAATCCAAGTATTTACTGTTTGCAGGGATCGAAAGATATGCAAAGCCCAGAAGTAAATACTTGTGAGTTAGTTTATGTGTCAGAGTTTAAATCTCTGACTTTTTGTTTTAACTCACTTAACACTTTGCACGCGATTGGCAGTGTTTAAAAAAACGTTCACACACAATTGCCGACTTGAGTCGAGTCCCAGCGATTAAATGCGAGGGTTCTTTAGCGGATCTGCAGTTCGCGATATAAGTTACTAGTTCGATGTACTGTAACCTAGGTATTTTACCATGAGCGGCCACTAGTTACACAGATAAATTTATATCACTTTTAGCAAATCCTACCGGCTGCGCCAATTATATATTTTACGACCGATCCGTAATAAAAAAAAAACTCTTTATTTAAATTGGTCGGAGTATAAATCTTTTATTCACTGAGATAACGTTCTTCGGCTTCAGGATCAAAACTTAAACTGAGGGTTTGAGTACATTTGTGTTCTTATTTATATCAGAATATTTCTATATGTTAGTACTGTGGTCCCGAATTGCGTTCTTAGGTTTTTAAGTGTTAAGTCGCGCTCTTTGGGCTTAAGTGGCTAGTTCGATTTGTTTATAGTTGAGTCGCGCTCTTTGGTTCTTTGAGCTTAAGTGGTTAGTATGTTTTGTTTATTGGATGTGACAAAGATTAGGGTTTTGACATTGTTTACATTAAACGATATTGTTTATAT